>PVJX010023519.1:0-29169 GCA_004027295.1 Dolichotis patagonum | reverse complement strand
ACAGCACTGAGATTTCATCTCACTCCGGAAAGAATGGCTGCCATCAAGTAAACAACTGATAACAAATGTTGTCCAGGCTGGGGACAAAAAGCAACACTTCTCTACTGTTGGTGGGAGTGCAGAGTGGTGCAACCACTGTGGAAATCAGTATGGAGATTCCTCAAAAAACTAGGATTGGAAATTCCATTCAATCCAGCTATTCTCCTGCTGGGTATTTTCCCAGAAAAACTGAAAAGGTCATGTCACAGCGATATATGTGCACCCACGTTCATAGCAGCACAATTTGTGATAGCTAAATCTTGGAAACAACCAAAATGCCCATCAACTGCCGAGTGGATGAAAAAATGTGGTATTTTTATACAATGGAATACTACTCAGCTATAAAAAAGGACTATCTTGAGGCCTTTATAGGTAAATGGAGGCAACTTGAAAATATCATCATCAGTGAAATAAGTAAGACTCACATAAGTAAATATCACAGTCTCTCTCGTGTAAAAAATAATAAAAACTGACAGAATAATGGGATCCAAAAACTAGGATAGATATTGTGAAAGTGAAAAGGAAGAAAAGTGCTCTAAAGATTATAATGTTTTATATATAGCGTGTAAGATAGATGACCATATTACTGAATTTCTGTTGGAACACTGAACAGAAGGATTTGTGCTGTCAATGTTTGAGTGTCTAGCCACTGAAATGCTCAAATGCTCAAATGCTTTGATTTTGTGACTTTGGCAACTATTTTTTAAGATGACAATGAGTAATGTATCAACTAGTGATTCTATGATGAGAATTCTTTTTAAATTCAGTATTGTTCTACTGTTCTTTTTTGTTTTTCTATTTTCTTTGTCTTTTATTTCTTTGAAAAAAAAAAGAACAATATGCAATATAACAACCATTGTTAAATTTCTTTCATTCTGTTTTGAAAACCTATACTGTTATTATTTTGAGTTTGCTGTTATTGTTTATGCCTTTTGCTTTTTGTTCTACTTTTCTGACTTTTCTCTTAAAAAAAAAAAGAAATGTATAGTTAGGTAATTTCCTAGTTTTACTGAAATAAGTACAGCTGCACAAGCCTGGATGGTATAGCCTACTATGCACTTAGGTAGGTAGCAGGAAACCTATGGCATGCATGCCACAGGTGGCTATTATCACTGAAAGCTCTGAAAAATTTGCCATCACTGGTATAGATTACAAAGTACAGAACTACTGTTTCTACACTGCAAATTTGTATCAAAGTTTTACTGTACTATACATTATAGGCAATTTTAACACAATGGAAGTATTTATATATCGAAACAGACACAAACAAAAATACTAAGTGATAGGAATTTGTACCTCTAGTATAATCTTAAGGAACCACAGTTGAATATGCAGTACATCATGACTGAAATGCATGCTTTGTATTGAATGGCTGTTTATTAATTATGGGAATTACACAATGTAAAGATACAGAGAAAAACCGAAAGCTTATTCAGATAAACACTATCTGAAAATGTTCCAAATCTTGGCAGGGCTATGCATAACCAGTTTCAGAAAGATAGAAGGGCCTTAAGGAGAATCCATTAAAGTAAGACTTTCACAAAGTCACCTTATACTCAAACTGCAGAAAACAAGGAGAGAACTTTGAAAGCAAGAAGCAGCAAGAGACTCATCACATATTAGAAAATGCCTATAAGGCTATCAGGAATGGTGCAGGCAAAAAGGGAGTGGGTGACACATTTAAAGCAGAAAATGAGAGAGAAGGGGGAGGGAAGGGAAGGGAAGAAAAGGACAAGAGAGGAGAGGGAGAAAGAAGAAGAAAAGGAGAGGGAGGGAAGGGTAAATGGAAAACAGTGTGTGTGTCAGCTACTTATAGACTATTTTATCTGGCAGTTACTTACCCTATGAAAAACTGAGAAAGATATCCCCAGGCAAACTAAATCTGAGGAACTCACCACCACTAGACTTAGTTAAAAGAAATGCCAACGGAGCACTTTCACATTGAAACAAAAAGATACTATTTACAAGGACTGACTAAAAAATATGGTGAATGATTAAATTTTTAAAATTATTATAGTAAAAGGTACACTGCCATTAATCCTTGTTCAAAACATTCCCCCTTAATTAAACACACTTATCTCATGGTTTTTGCCACTTTTTGAAGCAGCATGGGAAGCACTTTTTTTTTTTGTGACTGTATTTATGAGGCATTCAGTCAATGCTGCTGAGTGACATGCTAGGGAAAGGGAGCCTCTTAAAAACATCTCACTTATTCAACAGAATGCATCTTGCAACTTCTGGCTCCCTCCCAATGTCAAAATGACCACAAAAGGTAAAAGATTTTCAATCAATTTGGGATATCGAGACTGCTATGTCAACACACCTAAAGACACTTACAAAACAGGACTTTGAAGAACTGCTTCAAAAGTGGTAAGAATGATAGGATAACTATGTTGAAAGCAAGGGAAAGTATTTTAAGGGAGACTAAAAGCCATGTGCCTTTTACTGTAATCAATTGTTTAAACATTGCTTTTTTAAATAGACCTTGAAAATCATGAAATTGTATGAAAGTAAAACATTCAAGGGGAAAGGTAAACACAAAATCAAATTCAGGACACTATAAAGCCTTTATATCTCTACTATAAAGGTAACGATACAAAATTAAAAGCTATAATATACTATGGTAAAGGATGCACAATATAAATATGATGTAAGTCGTTACATCAAAAAGTGTTGTGGAATGGAAGGTAGAACTTCTGTATGTGATCAAATTATGATATATCAGCTTAAAATAATGTATTAGAACTGTAAAACATTTTATAAATCCTTTATGGAAAACATGAAGTAAAAACCTACAGCACATACACAGACAAGGAAAGTACAAAGGGCTGGAGCTGGAGAGAAAACAATCACAGTTTGAGAATACTTTATCTGAAATGCTTGGGGTCAAAAGTCTCCGATTTCAAAGATTTTACTATTTTGCAAAGTTTGTATAGACTTTTCTGGTTAAGATTCTCTAATCTGAAAATTCAAAAGCAAAAATATGCCTAATGCTGAAGCTTAAGTATCTTATTTGTGAGTTCAAAAATTTTTGAATTTCAATGCCAGTAATCCAGCTACTTGAGACACTGAGGCAGGAGAACTGTAAATTTCAGGTTAACTTGGGCAACTTTATGAGGCCTCACTTCAAAAATATTAAGGACTGGGGACATAGCTCAGTGCAAGACTGGCTTGGGCTCACTCCTTCAGTACAACTAAACAAACCAATAAAAAAATACAAAAAGGTTTGAATGTCAGAACATTTCTGATATTGGCTGTAATAAATCAGTACTAAGTTCTTATGTAACAATAACTATTTTTGAGTGTAAATAAATTCTCCAATCAAAAGAGACACTAAATGAATAAAAACAGAAAGGTCCAACTATGTGTTCTCTATAAGAGACTCATTCAATCCTTAATGACATGCATATATTGAAAGTGAAATGAAAAAGATATTCCATGTAAACAGAAATGAAAATAAAGCGGGGTAATTAAATCCTTCAAACAAAATAGACTATCACAAATGCAAAAAGAATCAAAGAAGGCCACTACACAATGATAAAGTAACTCCATAAAAGAATACAATAAGGACTGGGGATTTAGCTCAGGTGGTGAAGCGCCTGCCTGGCAAGCACAGGGTTGTGAGTTTGATCCCTGGTACAAAAAAAAAAAAAAAAAAAAAAAGGACACAATAATACAGTGGACCCTCGAGTTACAACTGGACTCACACAAAAACAACTTGGGTTAGTACTAGAATTTTAAGTTTAACTACAACCAAAGTCTGGAGTTATGACATGAATGCAGGCCACTCGTGCAGTTGTAAAGAAAGACTCCTGATGTCAGAAAAGCGTATGTGTCAAGTCTGCATCTGAATGTACATGTTTGTGGACATGATTTCAGTCAGTGCTTTATGTACTTGTTATGATTACCACTATTAAAATGGCCTCAACAAAGTTAGGAAAAAAGCTAAGGAAGAAAGGGAAGAGAAAGCAATCACAAGGGAAAAGAAGAAGAAAACTGTGGAGAAATTGAGTGGTGTTCATCTGACCAATCTCGCTAATATGGACAGCACATCAAAATCCACCGTCTCAACAATATTACAGAGAAAAGATTTGTATAATGAAGCTAGAGTTTCTAAAGGTGTTACTCAAATTAGTAAGTCATGATCAACAGTGTTAGATGAGGTAGAAAAGTTATTGTTACTGTGGATAAATGAAAGGCAAACGGCAGGTTGTAGCCTATCTAAGTTTATAATCTGTGAAAAAGCTAGGGTTATGAATGCAGATCTTGTAAAGGATAATCTATCAACAAGTGATAATAATGAAATATTGCATGCCAGTAAGGGGTGGTTTTATAATTTTAAAGTGAGAACTTGGGTTCATAGCATAACTAGGCATGGTGAAGCAGCCAGTGCTGATGAATGTGCTGTTGAAAATCACATTACACTTTGGAACAACACAGAGAAAGGGCTTTTGCTCTTACCAAGTTTCCAGCTGTGATCAAACTGGCCTTTACTGAAAGAAAATGCCCAGGAGAACATACATTATCCAGGATGAGAGGAAAACATCAGGCCACAAGCCTGTAAAGGATAGGTTAAGCTTCTTGCTATATGCTAATGTGAGTGGTAACCTCAAAATAAAGCCTCTCTTGGTATATCACTCTGAGACCCCAAGAGTGTTCAGAAAACAAAGTCATGAAGAATAGGCTAGGAGTCATGTGGAAATCTAAGGCAAAAGCCTGGGTAACAAGAGTACTTACTCCTCAGTGGATCAGGGAGGTCTTCTGTTCTACTGTTAAGAAAGAGTATCAAGATGTCAAAGGTTCACCACTCAAGGTCCTCCTCATCATGGACAATGTTCCTGCTTACCCATGAGATTTGGAAAAGGAATTTGCTGACGAATTCCCATGGCTCTCTGTAGAGTTCCTTCTACCTAACTGCAGCCTATGGACCAGCAGGTTACAGCCACAACTAACTTTAAGAAGCTATACACCAAGAAACTGTTCTGAAGTGTTTCCAGATGGTCTCAGATATATACCTAACCCTTAAAGAGTTCTGGAAGGAAAATCGTTTCCTGAGTGGAGCTGAGAAATCTGGGGCCAATGTCTCTTCAATGACACTGAAATCTACCTGGTAGAAAGTATGGTCTAAAATTATACAGGAGAGAGACTCTGAAGGCTGTGTGTGAAAGAGCCCAAGTCTTCAATTGACCTTGCAGTTGATGACATTGTCACTATAGCAGACTTGCAGGTAAACAGTGGTGATGTGGAGGAACAATCAAGAGGAACTGTCTGTAAAGGAGATTTCTGAAGAGGATGGGGAAGTATCAACAATCAGTGCAGCAAAGATCTTCAGAAATAAAGGAAATTCTGAAAAAATGGACACAGCTACAAATATCTGTAGAGAAGACCCATCCAAACAGAGAAAGAGCTCATCATTGTGTTCACGTACTTAATGACAATGTCATGTCATACTACAGAAGTGTTTACAAGACGAAAACAGAAAACTTCAGACCAGTTTTTAGTTTTGAAAAGGTTAAGATGTAGTTAGCACCCCCCCCCCCCAAGCAGGTCCTATTGGACTAGATTCTGCCAAGGAGAGAAAGGACACAAGAGAACCAGATTCTTGATGTTCTTATCAAACGGGTCTCTTTCCATTTCATCCTTTCTTTCTGCATGCCAAAGCTGTCAACTTGAATGGCGAGTACAGCATGAAATAGTTGTTTTTGGTAAACTAGGCACATTTTATAACTTTTTGGTGAATATGCTAGGAAAATTATTGGTGTTTCTGGTAAATTATGCACAGTATACAGCTCTTTTTCATTGTGAAAAGCTCACTGAAGTGGTGCTTTGGGAGGTTCACAATGTATTATGGGTATCTCCATTATTTTTTATTGGAAAAAGTCTTGACTTACAACCAATTTTGTGTTACAAAACAGCCTTTGTGAACTAATCACATTTGTAAGTCAAGGGTCCATTGTATATGTATCCAATATTGAAGAACCTAAGTATACAAATACAAAAATTTTGAAAGGAGAGAGATACCAATACAATAATGAGGAGAAGTCAATACTCCATTTTCAACAATGGAATCACAGAAAAAAAATGTTAAGGAAATATTAAGGAAATATTTGTCTTGTGTTATACCTGTAACACAAATGGACCTAAACAACATATTCAGACCATTCCATCCAAATAGCCAGAATATATATTCTTCTTACATATAAAACTATTTTCCGGTATAGCTATGTTAGGGTACAAATCTCTACAAATTTCAGATTGAAATCTTATCAAGAATCATTTTGGATCACAATTGTATGAAACTAGAAATTTAAATATGTGATAATTAAACAATATTCTCCTGAACAATGAATAAGTAAAAAAAGAGAAATTAAGAGTATAAATAAATCTTGACAAATGAAAATGAAACACAATATACAGTCATACCTCCTAACTCAACTACTTTGAAACTTGTTGAATTTGATACTTGGGTGCACTGTGATGTAAAAAATTTTGTCCTAGTAGTACTGGCCATTTGTTTGGTACTCTACTGGCAGGTTAGAATTCATCAGTTGACTCACTCTTGACTGGTTAACCTTTCCAGGCAAAACGATTTGTTATTCGCTGTACTCCTAGAACTAGAACTTATAGAACACAGCAAAAGCAGTTAGAAATGAGTTTTCAGCATTAAATGCCTACAACAAAAAGTAAGTAAGTAGTTTCAAATAAAGAATCTAGTATTACACTTTAATAAAAAGAGCAAAAATGAATGAAATACAGACTCTGAAAATAGAAGCAGCAAAACTAAACCATGTTTTAAAGATAAAGTTGACAAACTTTCAGCTAACCTGAGAAAAAAGACTCAAAATCAGAAATAAAGCAGTGACATTGTAACTGATAGTATACAAAGAATTCTAAGTTCCTATGACTAAATGTCAACAACTACATAATCTAGAAAATATAGGTAAGTTCTTATAAGCATACAAATTATTAAAAACTGAGTTATAAAGTAACAAAGTTTAACAAGACCAATTACAGCTAAGAAAACTGACTCAGTAACAAAGAATTTCACATCAAATAGACTTATGAAGCAATAGTTTTATAACTGAATTTTTCTCAGGCTTTAAAGAATACCAAACCTTTTCAAATGCTTTCCAAAGATTTTAAAAAGACTATTTCTATATAGTGAATTTTCAGTCACTAAGACTTAAGGATTTCGCTAATGAAATAATGGTGAAAACCTGAAAACTTCCCATTCTAAGATCACAAGAAAAGAATGCTCACTCTCACTACTTCTATTCAACAAAGTATTGGAAGTCCTAGCCTGAGGAATTAGTAAAGAAAGTAAAAAAAACTCATTTTTATGCCAAAGAAGAAAGCTAAACTGCTGCTGTCTGTAGGTGACATGATCTTATAGTACACAAAACATTATAAAGACTCAACCAAAAAACTGAGAGAATGAATGACTACAGTAAAGTTGTGGGGCACAAAAATCAACAGAATTTCTACATATTATTAACAAATTATCTGAGAAATCAAGAAAATAATCTCATTTACAATAGCATAAAAACAAATTGAGTGAATTTAACCAAAGAGATAAGAGATCTGTAAAATGAAAACAGTAGAAGATGGATGACAGAAAGCAAAGGCACAAACAGAAAACATATCCCTGTTCATGAACTGGAAGGAATCAATACCACTAAAATGTCCCTATTACCCAAGTGATCTACAAATTCAGTGCAAGGACTGAAATTCCAGTGGTATTCTCCCATAGAAATAGATTAACAATCCTAAAACACATATGGCCCCACAAAGACATCAAACAGTAAAAATAATGTAGAGCAATGAGTACAGAATAGGAAGCATCATACTACCTCATCTCAAAATCCATCACGAAGCTTTCATAATCCAACAGTATGGGATTGGCACACAATCAAATTTATGGTCAATACAATGGAACATAGAGCCAAAAATAAAAATGCATTTATGTGCAACTAAATTCAATAAAGTTGCCAAGTACATACAAGGAAGGAAGTCTTTTTAAATGCAGCTGGGAAAACTAAATACTCACATTTAAAAGAATCTGAACTCTTATCTTACATTATGTATATAACCAACAACCGTCTGGGAGGCTGAGCCTAGCCTTCCTATGACTCTGTCTCAAAATAAAATATTAAAAGGCATATACCTGGTAATCCTAGCTACTCAATATGTACCTAGTATATATTTTTAATATAGCCAGGGCAGAACACAGAAGTAAATTCCTAATAAAGATAAAAGGAGGACTACTATATAACAGTCTAGCAATACCAATCTTCAGTATATATAAGCAAAGGACTGGAAATTAACATGTCAAATATTTACATAACCTCAGTCCTATGTTCATCACAGCATTATTTACCATATCCAAGATACAGAACTGATCTAAGTATGTATCCATCTGTGGGATGAATGGATAAAGAAGAAGAGGTGTACAGGCACACTAACACACAAAATGGAGTGCTTGTTACTGCAACAACATGAGTGTACCTGGAAGACACTGTATTAAGAGAAATAAGTCAGTCACAGAAAAGGAAACACTTATCACTTAACTTATATGTGAAATCTAAAATGTCAAACTTACAGAAGTAGTAGAATGGTATGAACTTAAGAATAAATTTAGGGAACTTTCAGGAAGATGGCAAACTGGTGAACAGCAACAAGTTAGCCTCTCTGATATTTGGAATCCAGATGCTGGGAAGATAGTGACTTAGGGAAGAGAGGATGGTGGGAGGTAAATCCCCAGGACCCAGAAATGATCAGAAAATTGGAGTCTGCAGAGAAAGAGGAAACAGATTGTAGTACAGACTCATCCCCTCAACCCCAGGCTGGAGTGTGAGAACCTACCAAGACACAGCAAGAGTGGACCAGCCCAGAGGCACCTAGGGAGAAGTGCACCAGAGTAATAGAGTGGTGGATGCTATATGCACTGCCATGGCTGGTGACTGACTCAGATGCCAGCAAGTTTTCCCTGGACAGACACCTTTTAGGGGTCAGGGGGAGGTAAACTGAACTTGGGACTCAGAACAGCCATGGGTTGACTTCATCTCAGGCCCCCAGTATTGAGGTTCCCATGGGGTTGGGTGGGAAACAATGAAGGGGATGTCTAGGGCAGAGCAGCTGGTGGTCCAGGGAAGAACTGTGGTCTAGCCTGTGGTCCATGAGGAACACTTAAGAGTATTGCTAGATGAGGATTCAGGCTTCACACCCAAAGCAGGAGGCCAGGATCAGTATAAACTTCTGTGGAGTTGAGAGAACCTGGTACACCACCTCAACCCTACTGCAGAATTACTGTAGTTATACAGTGCAGATCTCGGCTCTGACTTGGACACTATCACAAACTGTAGACACCAAGGGATAATCAGAAGCTTGAAGTCACAGAGAAACTTGATTGTCTATTTTTTTTTTCCATGAATGTGAACATTGTTTTTAGTTTCTTTGTTTTTGTTCTGTTCTTATTTTGGTGCTTTCTTTATCTTTAGTCTTGTTCACTGGCTTTCCAAAGCTTAAGTGATTTTCACTTGCCCTCCCCAACTTTGCTTCTAATCAGTTTCTCTTCTTCCATTTCTCCACTTTCTCCACTGGTCTCCTTGAAATTCTCTTCCCTGAGGGAGAGAAACTCACTGTATTAAGAGAATTTTGTCTGTATATAATTTTCTGACTGGTTTTAGATTGTTATATTAAAGCTAGTATCTAAGGTTAAAGGTGGCAAATTAAAGAGTTATTTTGTCATTTACTGGACAATGCTTCATGATTTTGTTATTACAAGTCATACCACTTCAGCCAAGGTGACATAGTTGTGATCAGTAGTTCTTTCTTATATATTAATACAGAGACTGCCTGGGGGTCATAAGCAATACCATAATACATATCAAAAACCTAGGTATTAGGTCAAGCACAATTAGCAAAGCTTATGAATGAGGTATTAGGGAAAAAAATCAGAAGCAAATGCACAGTTTACTAAAAAATGATTATAATGAAGAACATGGTTAGTGAATCTCGAGTAGATAAAGCTAAAAAAAAATAGAGGTTAGAAAAATGCTGGAAACCATGAACGCCCAACAAGAGAACTAGATTTCATAAGAGATTCAAACAAATATATAGATTAAAAATTATACTGAAAGTATACGCAGCAGAATCAATCAATGCAAAGGCAGAATATCAGACCTAGAAGACAGGTTTACAGTTAGCAATTACCAAATGAAAGATCTCTTAAAAGTAGCAAGGAATGACAAAAAAAAAACAAACCCAAAAAACAAACAAACAAAAAACCCAACAGTTGCTAGCTGATGCAAAGAATAATATAAGATTAATCTGAATCAATGAAAAATCAGAAGAGGGGCAGACTGCCTGGCAAGTGCAAGATTGTGAGTTCAGTCCCTGGTACCATCCAAAAAAAAAAGAAAGAAAGAAAAGGAACCACTAAAGATATAAACAGTAAACCTGTTCACAGAAGTAATAGATAGAAAGCTTCCTAAGCACAGAAAAAGAATTTCACTGACAGAGAAGTGAGGCATATACAACCCAATTAGCCATTATCAAAACAAACAAATAAGTCAAGATTATAGAAATTCAACTGAAGAATAAAATATTAAAAGCTGTTTGAGAAAGGAAACGAATCACTTATAAAGGTAAACATCAGAATCATAGCAAACTTTTCAACACAAACACTCAAGTCGTGGAGAGCTTGGAAGGAACTACTGTAAACCACACCCCCAAAAGAAGGAAAACAACTTTCCAATTTCCAACACAGACTGATGTACCCTGCAAAATTCTCTCAAATTTGATAGAGAAGTGACATACCATCACAATAAAGACTACCCGAAGAAATTTATTACCACCAAACAACTACTTCAAAAAGTTCTAAAGGCTATTCTAGAAAAAGAAAATGAGGCCAATTCCTTGACTCCCAATAGAATGTATCTACCAGGCAAGAAAAGCAATGAGTGAATAGGGGCTCTTTGTCATTGGGAGACAAGAGCCCCCCTGACATCCAACACTTTAACCTAATTCTGTGTCTCTTTGTGTATCATCTTTGTTATCCCTTGGTCAGATACAAGCACATATTTTGGCCCTCTATGATGCCTGGTGAGCGCAAGGTCCAGAATTTGATTGCCAGCACGAAAAACAAACAAACAAAACACACAAAACAAAACTATGCCCTGGTAGATGAAAGACATATTTTATACTTTCAGTTTAGAAATTTATCCTGGAACTCAGCACCTAGGTCTTTATTTGTATAGTAACAAACTGAATAATGTTGTGAACAGACTTGTTGCTCCCATCTTCCAAACTAATTGGAATATGACATTTGACAATTGGTTTACTAATCTGAAATTAAAGGTATATTTGATAACAGAGTATAAGTTGACCGCGTAGGAACTGTACACAAAAACAAAACAGAAATTCCAAATGAAACGCTGCAATTTCAAAAGAGAATTGTATAGTACTATCAGCAACCTTTTCCACGGTGCAGGTTATTTATCAGAGACTCCTGCAGTAAGTCCCCAATCTTCTGTCTGCAGTTATGGCGCATGATGAGAAAGAAAGAGCAAGAGAACAGAACTGCAAGGAAGTGGGACTGTGGGACTGTGGGATGATTCATGTTCTCTGGAAACAAAGACCAGCTAGCTACTATTTTATTAGCCAGTGCAGTGGGAGGAGCCTAGAAGTAGTGGTTGAATAGGCAAGTTTAACAATATAAAGAAAACAAGTTAAGAGTTATCACAACTCCTGGGTATTAGTTCTCCCTGTACTGTCCTCAGCAGACCTTATCCTGCTCTATGAGCTTCACAATCTCATTGACCACCAAGATCTCTCATTGACCACCAAAATCTCAGCAGTGACCTGTGCTTGGGATTCTGGAGATTCCAAAACCAGCCCACAAGGCAGGGCAAAGAGGACGTCAGCCAGATTTGTGTAAATTTATAATTTGTGGCTTCCAATATACTACTATCATTGGATTTCAGAAAGATGTAACACTGGCCTCATACATGGGAAAGAAAAACTGGTACTGCTGATGCCAACACTGCTATGATAGACATACTGACATAGATCCTTGACAAAACAGAAGCCTGAGATGGAAACTTTTTATAATGAAGCCAAAGGTGGAGTAATGTTGATAAATTAAGCCGCAACTATAATGTCATTCAAAAAGTATTGGTCAGTGTTGTATTTTTCTTGATCCTAAACAGGTATGGTATAGTTTGATACCTTACAAAGAAAATAACAAGTGCAAAATATCACAGTGAAATTCTCTTAGAGAACTGGAATTGGAATTCCAAAGCGATCATTTATACCAGAGGTAGAACAAAATGTTTCTGTCCAGGAAATGACACAAAAAATTGTGGAGCACACTGGATGAGCTGACAGGTGAACACGTAGGTACAACATCACAGACCTACTATGACAACTGGAAAACCAAAAAGATGTCAACTGTGCCCTACAAAAAAGTACAGGAAAGCAAAACGTGCTATCAGTGTAAGCAACACTTGTGCATAGAACATGCAGTTGTTATGTGTGAAGACTGCCTTGGGTGTGACAGCTGAAGCAAAAATTATTTCTGTGGTAGACTTTTGTTTCTATTTACATTGTAGTTCATATAGGTTTTTATGATGCTATTTTTTAGGTTTTGTAAGCAAGTAAGCAGCTGATGTGCAAATGCTGATGTCTATGCTATGCATGTGTTACATGTTTGATATTTTATATTATTGATTATCTTACTTTACTGCTAACTGCACATTGTGCAACACAGTAGGAAGCTCCTGACAAAATATGAAGGTGAGAAGTGACAAGAACATCTGCCACACAGAAAAGGAAAGCTAACCACATGTGTTGTCAGCATACCCAAGATGTATGTGTGTACAGAACATGTAGTTATGATGTGTGAAAACTGCCTTGGATACGACAGTTGAAGCTAACATTATTTCTGTGATAGACTTTTGTTTGTATTTATACTGTAGTTAACATAGGATTTCATTCCTGATGTAATCTTTTGGGTTATGTAGCCAAGAACACAGCTGATGAGAAACTCTTGATGTCTATTCTAAACATAGATTACATGTTTTGATATCTTATTTTCCTGCAAAGTATATATTGTAAAATACAGCAGGAAGTTCCTGACAAGAGAGGAAGATGAGAGAGGTGATAAGAACAGCCTACCACACAGGAAAGGAAAGATAAGCAAATGTGCTGTCAGTCTAAGTAACATGTGTGTATGGAATATGTAGTTATTATGTGTGAAGACTGCCTTCAGTGTGACAATTTGATCAAAGATTATTTTTTTTGTAGAGTTTTACTGGTATTTTCACTGCGGTTCACAGTGATGTATTTCTGATGTTATCTTCTAGGTTTTGTAAGCAAGTACACAGCTATTGTTAAAATGTTGATGTTTATTCTAAATGCACCGTACATACTAAAAACACAGTATTTTAACAATATTTTATCTTCCTGTTAACTACACAATGTATAATATAGTAAGAACCTCCTGACAAAATAGCAAGACCAGTGAGATAACAAGCATATCCTACCAAAAAAGGACAAGAAACCAAAGCACATGTGCTGTCAGCTTGCATATAGAAAGTGCTTTGTCATGTGTGAAAACTGCCTTAGGTGTGATAAATGAAGTAAAGATTATTTTTGTTATAGAGTTCTATTGGAACACTAATTGTAGCTCAAATAGGAATTTATTCTTCTTGTTACTTTTTAGACTTTGTAAACCAAAACACAGTAACCACTCAATACTTTTTTGGGCATTTTTTTCAGCTCAATACTCATTATTTAATATAATGAATCTTAAAATTAAAATTAATGTAGAAATATACTAAAGAATAAACTTGTGTAGTACACACCCACCACAACATGCCTTAACACGAAACTGGCTTTGTGCCCTGGGTTAAAAAACTACTAACAAAGAAAAGACCATATTCTGAAAGATTCCCTGCTAAATTCTACAAGAAATTTAGAAATGACTTAATGCTATACTCCTCAAACTCTTAAATGAAATCGACAGGGAAGCAATACTCCCAAAATCATTCCTGGATGCAAGCATTACACTGATACAAAAGCCAGAAAAGGATCCAACCAAAAAGAGACTACAGGGCAATTTCCTTAAAGAATGTAGAAGCAAAGATCCACTACAAAATACTGGCAAAGAGAATCCAGAAAGTCATAAGGAGATTATAAGTAGGCATCATCCCCGGGATGCAGGGATGGTTCAATATATGCCAATCAAACCCTGGTGTCGCATGCCTGAAATTCCAGCACTCAGGAGGTTGAGAAAGGAAGATAACTGTGAGTTCCAAGGTTAGCTTGGGATACAAAGTCAGTTCTGAACTGCAGAGTGAAACCTTGTCTCAAACACACATACATATACACATATATGCCAATCAGTAAATACAATACAACACATAAACAAAAGCTAAGACAAAAATCAAATGATCATCTCAATAGATGCAGGAAAAGCATTTGACCAAGTCCAACATTTGCTCATGATAAAAATCCTACAGAAAACAGAAAGAGGGTCTCTATCTCAATCTGATAAAAGCCATGGATAACAAGCCAACAGCCAACATCATACTAAATGATTAAAAAACTGAAAAGCTTTCATGCTAAAATCAGGAACAAGACAAGGACATTCACTACCATCACTCCTCTTCAACATAGCTTAGAAACATTAGTCAGAGCACTTAGATAAGAGTAAGAAAAGGAATATGGATAGAAAAGGAAAAGTTAAATTACTATTTGCTAATGACATGATACTCTATGTTAGAATGCTCCCAAAACTCCACCAAAAGACTCCTAGAATTAATAACCAAATTTGGCAGCGCAGCAGTCAACAAAGTCAACACTCAAAAATGAGTAGCATTCCTGTACATGAATCTCAACTGAAAGACAATTAGTATCAAGAAAAAATGAAATAGTAGAAATTAATCTACCAAAAGAAGTAGAAGACTGATACATCAAAAACTGTAGTGCTCTGAATAAAAGAGATGAAAGAGAATATCAGAAAATAGAAAGATATCCGCTCTTCAAGGATAAGCAAAACCAATATAGTGAAAACAGACATACTTCTAAAACTGTTACACAAATTTAATGCAATCTCAATCAAAATATGAATAGTATACTTCCTAGAGCTAGAAAAAACAATCTATTTGAAACAAGAAGAGACCTAGAATCAATTCTGGGCAACAAGGAAAGCCAGGTGGCACTACAATCCCTGATTTGAAATCATACTACAAAGCTACTGTGATAAAAATATCATGACACTGGGAAAAAAAAATACAAACCCGAGAATCAATGGAACAGAATATAAGATACAAAAACAACTCCAGGCACAATGTTATTGCAGTAGCTTTGTGGTATAATTTCAAATCAGGGATTATGATACCACCTGCCTCGCTGGAAGAAAAAGAGCCTGAGAAAAATATCCTCCTACATGCCAAAGATTGAATCTGGACCTGTATCTCTCACCACATACTAAACTAAAAATGAAACATACCAAAGATTTACCTGTTGAAATAGAAACAATCTGCTGGAAGATAAAACGGGTAAAGGTCTTGAGGTGCAGGCAAAGATTTCATAAACGAAACCTCGATCATACTGGAAATACTACAAAACATTAACAAGTGGGTTCTCATAATATTAAAAAGGTTTTGGACAGGAAAAGAAACTACCAATAGAGTGATGAGACAACCTACAGGATGGGGAAAAAGTTTGCCAGCTGTTCCTCAGGCAAAGGACTAAATATGCAGAATATATGAAGAATGTGAAAAAAAAATGGACCTTGCCCAAATTTAAAGATCCAATCCAAAACTAGGCATCTGAAATGAATAGATATTTCTCAGATGAAGAAGTACAAACACCAAATAAATGATGAAAAAATATTCAACATCACTGGTCATTCAAGGAATGCAATTAAAACAACACTGAGGAACCATCTCCAGAAAGAATAGCTATCATCAAGAAATTGACCAAGAATAAATGCTTTCAAGAGAGGCTGAAGGAAAAAAGCAACCCTTTTTACTGTTGGTAGGCATGTAAACTGGTACAACCAATACGGAAATTCCTCAAAAAATTAAAACAAAAGGTTCCATTCGACTCAGCTATTCCTCTTCTTGTTATCTTCCTGAAAGCTAAAAACACCATCCTACACTGATATATGCACATCATGTTTACAGCAGCCCAATTTATAATAGCTAAATCTTGGAAACAGCCTAGATACTATCAAAAGAAGAATGGATAAAGAAATGTTTTTATATACAATGGAGTACCACTCTGCCATAAAGGATAAAAGTGAGACATTTTTAGTTGATGGATACACCTTAAGACCATACTTTTAAGTGAAGTGAACAGGACACACATGCTTAAATATCACATTGCTTCTCTTGCAGAGAAACTGAAAGTGCAAATAAGAATCAAAATTGATGACATTGGAAAGTATGAAGAAAATGGTCAAACAGGAAGGGAACAAAGGGAGAAAAAGAAATGAAGAGAAAAAGAAAAAAAGAATAAAGGGCTGAGGATAGCTCAGCAGCACAAGTGCCAGCTTGGCAAGTGCAAGGTCATGAGTTCAATCCCAGTACCAAACAATAAATAAATAAATAAATAAATAAGTAAATAAATAAATGGAAGCACAGCTTTTGTAAGGAAGGGAAGAAGAGGTGAAGGGAAGGGAGGAAAATGGAGGAAAAAGAACAATCAAGATATACTATGTAAAGATACAAATTTCCTATGATAAATGTGATTTATGTATATGAAAAGTATACAAATAAATTTTAAAAACATGATGTTTATAACAATGAATTGTTTGATATTTACTGAGATTTCAAATGTTTTTAATCAAAAAAGATCAATATGTGAGGAAATGCATATGTTAATGAGCTTGATTTAGTATTACTTAATATTTATAGCTGTGTATAATTTTTTGTTAATTAAAATATTACAAAGTACATAAAAAGCAGCATATATGGCAGGGACAGAACTTGAATTCAACTGACTCAGCTATGTTAAAAAGGAAGTCCAAATACATTTCAATAACTTGAAAGATTAGGCATTTTGGCAATATTTTATTTTATATTCATATATTAATTTCATATAGTGCCAATCACAAAACCAACCCTGGTAATACTATTTTTTTCTCTGCACATGCTAACAAGTCTGCTGCTATTCCAGACCCTGACAAACAGCAAACAACTTCCTCACTGCGTAAGCCAGCTAGACATGGCTGTAATCAACAAAAAAGCCTCTGGTTCCTAGCACCAAAATTGGGAATTATAGAAAAATGAATTCCACTGATGTGTTGTCCCTTATGAATTTCTTTGGAGAAAAGTAGTCATCTCCACTGCTGTAGGAAACTTTTTAGAATGCTCTTACAGCGTCATAAAGCACTTGGTTTGAGAATCTTTATTTATTTTTTGAAACGTTTATTTCATTCCATAGCTTTTTGTCCCATAAACCCAAGAGTGAGATAAAAAGACTTCTTAAGCAATATGAAATGATTAAATGCCCTGAGCCGCAAAGAATTCTAGAGTATAAAAGGATTGTTACAAAAATAGAATGAGCTATTTTATAATTTAAAAATACACGTAGTATATTATTAATCACAATATCTGACAATAGAATTTAAAAATGGCCAATATACAGTGAATTTAAGAACTATATTTTTTTAAAAAGCCACAAAACTAAGAAAAAATAAAGTACATAATAATTTTTTCAGTTTTTAAATCAAGCTGTAAACTGTATAACACTATGTGTGGTGATATGATAGAAAATAAATTCAATTGTCTTTAAAGCAGAATATCGATTACTTCTATCTTCTTATGATATTGGATTGTTGGCTTGCTTACAACAAATTAAGAAAAAAATTAATAATGCATTTCCTTTCCTAGAATTAGGTCACCATATATCTTATTGATATTACCTTCAATTAAGACTTGGTGGTAGTAAAGGACCAAGTGCCTCGAAAGACAACTTGAAGGAAGGTATCCCAGAACGATCAGGCTTTTATGATTAGACTTTCATGGTAAGAGTTTTCTTCAATTTAAAATATTAAGTTTTAAATATTGGTAATACAAAGAAATTATGGAGAGATCCATCAACATAGAATACATTAACGTTAAAGGCCCCCAATTACAAAAAGCCATTCATTTACTGAAAGATTTTCTTTCTTTGTATTACTGAATGTAATTTAATGCTTTGTTTTATCATCTGATTAAACTTAAACATTTCTAAAACTATTCTCAAAATGTATACTGTCCCATGATCTACTTGGGAGATACTTTTGGTTACCTGTATGTTCATATAAACTTTTTAAAAAGTAGAGTAAAACTTGAGAACTACTTACTTAGGGCCGGGGGTTTAGCTCAGTGGCGTAAGCGCCTGCCTGGCAAGCGTGAGGTTGTGAGTTCGATCCCCAGTACCAAAAAAAGAAAAAAAAAAAAAAAAAAAAAGAACTACTTACTTGGATAATTTATATTTATTTACACTTCATCAATAATATCTTTCTTGCCAAGAGTTTTTATTTTTTATAAGGATGTTTTAACAATATAGAAAATGTTTTCATAATAGTAATTTATTTATTTATTTATTTATTTTTTGGTACTGGGGATTGAAATAATATCAATTAATATTTCTTGAAACTGAGATGCCTGCATTAAAAAAAATAAGTCAAATTATTATCAATAAGTAGAAATTAAATCTTTCAAAAGCTGTCAGTTTACTAATCTAAGTGTGGTATCAAACAACTTGAACAGCTCCTTATATAACACAATGTTCTTAATTTGAGAGAAGACAGAGATATGCTATGATATAGTCACCCAAGTAACAGAGCTTCCTGAAGATTAGTTTTTTTCATGGTACAAATTACAAGATGAATGGATTACTAGGCTAAATCAGTTATTAGGTGATCAGTGGTGAAGAGTAAGCAGTATGCAGAAGGATAGGAGTAACACAGAAGAATGTTCATAAGAAATATCAATCCAGGACAACATAATTGAACCTACTGGAGAGAAATTCCCTTTTCCTTTTTCTCTTTTAGTATAATGAATAATTAATTTTCTGACTTATAGTCAGTTGGAAAGTGAATTAATTTCACACAGCACACTTGCAGAAAAATGGTAGTAGGATTTTTATAAAAGCTGCATAATTTAAGTTTGCCTTAGTTTTCCAGTATCTCTGAACACTAACTTCACTAACATCTCCTTATAGAGAATGTCACGAGACTTAGAGCTTCAGTGAAAAAATGAAAACAAAAACAGGACACACTTACTATTGAGTATTACCAAAGGGAAATACAGTATTTTTTCAAAAGCTAAGTGCCTCAAACAATGCCTAGAATGAGATAATCACTGAAAACTGAGGTAGGACAGTAGACATATTCTGTCTGTTAAAATAAGTCAAGCAGGGAAAGAAAAAGAAGCCAGGTATAGTGGTATAATCTCAGCACTCTGAGAGGCTGAGACAGAGTATCTCAAGTTCATGCCCAATCGTTGAAACTTATCTACTGTCTTGAAATTTTTAAAAAAATTTAAGAAGAACTAGAGATATATCTCTGTGTAAAGGCTTTGGGTTCAACTTTGGACACTACCAAAAAAAAAAAGAATAACAAAGAAAAACCAAAAACCTCACATCTTTTTTCTTCTTCACTGTTTCAATGTTTTGGTCTTGATTAATATTTATTTTAAAAAGTAAATTATTTACTTATTATACATTAGTGCAGTTGGTTCTGAGCTGTATAATTTTTTTTCTGTGTTTACACACAAGATCAAAAGATCCTGATTTATAAACTGGCAATCAGCAGTTAATTTTCAAAAATTTTTAAAATTCAAGACATTAAAAAGTTCTTAAGCAAGTAACTATAAAGAATAATGGTATTCTGTCCATGTGTACATATGCATAAAACTATCGAAGCAGGTATACTGCATCTTACAACGATCAAGAAAAGCTACATCATTCACTGAATATATATATATATACATACATATATATATATATATATACACATACTGTTTTTAAGTACTGTATAGTGTTTTACCTATTCTTAAATATTTGTTTATAAGGTTAAGCTCCCTGTGTTACTCAAATTAACAGTTTACTTTGGAAGTTGTTAATACAGAAAAGTCAAAGCTACACAGAAAACATGTACCTTTATGATTTTCTTCTCATCTTCCTAATTAATCCATAACATTCCTAGGGACCACTGCAGTACAATTGTTACATTTTAGTGTAGTTTGGTTGTAGTGAATTCATCAACAATGAGATTCCACTATTTATAATAATTCTTCATAAATCAAAGTACCTACCCACATGGCAAATGTAATATTCTCACTGAAATCATTCACCTAATTAAAAGTGAAGAAGTTCAGACTATTACTTTTCATTAAATGCCAAGGCATATCAGCATTTATGAATTTGAGCTATAAAGGTAATAAATTATGATTAGAAACACAATTTAATAATAACTTTATATCAGTTTCTCAAATTTTCAACATACTCATCTGAAAGAACTCTTTTGAATTCTAGTTTCTAGGTCTCAATCGCACACTGGGGACTCTACTTAATGTTCCCTGAATGCCTGTTATAACGCCAGGTTCAAGAACCATTTTTTATTCTACTGGCACAGATAAACAAATGGCAGTGTAGCTCTAACATTTCCACTGACTTAGGTCCTTCTCAGTTCTGACACATATATTAATAGAAACATATACATGGTAGAAAAAAATTTTTATTACTCTAATTCCAGAGTGCTGTTAACATTATAGAAAGTTATTTTAAATTTGCAGGAATTATAAAACATTGTCACCTACAGAAGTGTCTATACCTAAAGCCACCTACTCTCTAAGCCTACCTGTATTTCTCCATGATGATTAAGTCTCTACAACTTAAACCATTTGTAAAGGATGGGATGTTAAAAACCATTTGTAAAGGGTGGGACATAAAAAAACTCTAAAATACATTTATTGACCATTACTTACTACATTTGGGATTTTATACTTTTAAGAACCATGCTAATCAAAGCAAGATGAGTAAATGAGCAAATTCAACACTCAATCATGTATAGTGTCACACTTTTCACTTTTCGAATGAATGCCTTATTTATCATAACTCCTCATTCTTATCTTAAATTTGGCAGCTTCTGAAGCACATCCTTCACCATGCCTGAGATCTCATGAATACTTTTATTTACCTATTTGGAGGTCCTAGGAATTAAACCCATGGTTTCCTGTATGCTATGCTCATTTTTTACCAAGTCACTAAGATACCAGCCCCATAAGTATTATAGCTCTTCTTTCTCATGATGCCTTCTTCAGCCAATAAGTCACTAAGATACCAGCCCCCATAAGTATTATGGCTCTTTCTCACGATGCCTTCTTCAGCTCCAAAACCTCAATCAGAGCCTCTATCTACCTGACTATACAGTGCACTTTTTACTAGTCTTGTTTCAATCAATGATTATTTAGGTAACTCTTAATTCTGAGACTTAGTAAGAAAATTAAGTGTCACTAATTATTCTCACAAATATTCACCAATAGATTATCACATGCTTTCCAGCTATGGAGATAGTACATAAGGGTCCCCACTTCAGCATGCCTACCCAGCTTAAGCTCCCCACTGGTGGCTAACTGTATTTTCAGTTTTTCAGACTGGCAGAACTCAACTAGTGAGGGAAAGAGTCCTGGAGTAAGACCTAGGGAAAGATCCTCAAGGCAGATTTTTTTTTTTCTAAAAGTTTAGTCAATTTATCCAATATCTCTCTGCTTGATGACTAACAACAGCACACAATACCTACATTATGAAATAACTATACTGAACTTCAAATATATTGCCTTAAAAGAATTTAGAATGATCAATGTTTTAAGGCTATAGCACAAGAGACTTGTTTTGGAACACTACTAACTCTAAGTTACTCAATAAATTGTTGAATTGACAATGTATTTCAAAGTCAAACAGATTTTTATTTCATCTAAATAAACCGTCACCTTAATATTTCAAGTCACAGATTTTAGGCACATACTCAGGTGTGTAAAACATACCTATTTTCCAGTAATAGTGTTATATAGTGAAACATTTCATGATTAAGTTCTTCTGTTTCATGAAAATAACAATATAACCAAATGACATAATTTGGCATATCTGTTTGTGGTGTGTACATGTGTGGGTAACATACAAGCATATAAAATGAGTTCATTCCTTTAGTTTTCAGATATTACTTTAAGAATCATTTTTACTACACTGAAACACAAATTTTTATAACAAAAGGCATTTCAACTGATGTGGAAAACAGGTACATTCTGAAAAAGTAAATAAAATATTTGTGTAAACACCTTCTTGTTCTGTAATTATTAAGATAACCAGGTAGCTACAAGTCAGTGTTAGAGCTTTGCAATCAACTTAACCCAACTCATCCTATTTGGCAAGTGTTTACCTACAACAAGGCTGATTAAGCATTATAATGATGCAGAAACCTACACCCATCAGAGTAGTCGTCAAAGTCTCACTGGTATATTTTTTTTTTTGGACACAAAAAATAGCACATGTATGCATTCTGGAAGAAAATGGTTAATATTCCAGATATTCAGAACTGACAATTCATTTTTCTTTGAATGTCTATACCACTTGTGTTTTTTGTACATATCTTTCTTAAGGCCATATGTTTATTTTTTTCTCATTAAAAACTAATACATATTTAGAATAAAAATTTTGGAATTCCAATAAAGAATCATGTGGATAAAAGTTATGAAGAAAAGTCAAACCAGAAAGTCTTTCTCTAATATTCAATCTTAAAATACTGAGTGTTTCCCAATACCTACTAACACACACAAAAAGAACAGTTAAAAAGAAGTGTCTTAGGGCCTAGGGTGTAGCTGAGTGGTAAAATGTGCTTGCTTATTAGTATGCCCTAGACTAGGTTTTGATTCCCAGCACCACACACATACAAAACTCCTAGCAAAGGCCTAGAAAGTTCTATAAAAACACATCTTCACAACTTTATCCTTGCTTTCAAGAGCTAACAGGCAAACAAAACCCCCAAATTTCTCACCAATATGCCAAATGTGAAAAAGAACAAACTGACAATAATTCTAATTAACTCTCTACATTCTAAAAGTAAAACAATGCGTCAGGCTTCCAAGCAGAAAAACTTACAAAAGAAAAGAATAAATACTGAAATACAATGAAAAGATATCCACAAGGTTTTAAGAGATTACAACTCATATTTGGAGACCTTACATATTAAGGTAAAAGGTACAGTCTTATCAAGTATGAATGAGTTTTGTAAATAAAGTAAATAAAAGCTTTATTGGGGCTATAGTTGTAGCTCAGTGGTACTGAATCTGCCTAGCATGCTTGGTTGGGGTTCAATCCCCAAAACCACCAGAAATAAAGCAAGGATGGAAGGAAGGAGAAGGAGGCCCTGTTGAGAAAAGGGGTTGTCTAGGGAAGTCAATATTGAAATCTAGCATTATCTAAAGCAATTATACACACAAATAGAAACAAACAGAAACACAGAGTCATACCCTATAATGACCTTTTAATTTGCCAAAAGAAATAAAAGTAAACAATTACAAAAAGTATGGTTACAAAAAAGGCAGAAAAAATTTGATAATATGAAAATAACTTATACAATAAAGATACGGAAAATGCAGTAGATGCCTAAGAGTGTTAATTTTCAGAATAGGCAGACACATTTAAAACTGAAATATGTAACATAAAAAGGAATTTAAAAAAAATAGAATCTTTGGGAATAGGTTTTTTTTTAGATTTAATAAATATCCCAAATTCAGCAAATTCCTATCTTGTTAAATTCAGGAAAACTGAATACAAGCAAACCTCCTATTGATCGTGCCTTTCTCTCCCCCTCATCAAAAAGGATCCAATACAGCTTTAAAATACTTGTCATTTAAGAACATGAGTAATTTTCTGTATCTTTGTATACGAAACATAGATACCTACACACAAAGTATATTTATATATCTTATTACTTTTCCTGCATTGTGAGGTAAAAAAAAAAATAGAATTACAGAATCATTGATCAAATTATTTGAGAAAAGTACCTTAGCTAAATAATAAAACAATCTAGATAAACTGGAAAATGTTTTTAAAGTAATAAAACAATCTGCCTTTTGACTCAAGTACTACAAAAACAGGGGCAACTTTTTTTTTCTTTTGGTTATCGCAAACTGGATACACTAGATATCTTACACAAGTAATGTTTCAACTGAAGTGACAACGAAGGCAAAAAGCAAAGTGAGATGAGGCCTATGCTAGTGAAAATAGCAAGAGACATGAAACTGAATGCCAAAATCCTTTCAAGTGAAAACAGGTGCATACATATCCTATTTACTTTTAAAGGTTTCTGATTTAACAGATAAAAAAGTTCTTAGTAGATCAGTAGTTTCTAAAGCAGTTTCTACAAGGAAAAAGGCATCTGAAAACTTAATATGTATCTATAAAATGAGAACTAACTAAGCTTAATGTTAAATATATAAACCAGCTATTTTCCCTTAGTGCTTTTACAAAAAGATCATATAATGTCAAAAAGAAGAACTCAGGAGTTCTAAGAAAGAGTACAATATCAGTAACAGTGAGGGTGTGCAAGTGGTACCACCTAGTGACTTGCTTTCAGCTTACTAATACACAATGTAGATGAATGGGCTGACTTAAGAATTACTGAATGCTGTTGATCTGCTCAATTTAATAGGTGTTTATTATTCAAACAATTTTTACTCTGAAAGTGAAATATAATAAACCAAGTGTTCCAACTGAGAATTACTGAATGCTGTTGATCTGCTCAATTTAATAGGTGTTTATTATTCAAACATTTTTTACTCTGAAAGTGAAATATAATAAACCAAGTGTTCCAACTGCAGATCTTTCTGGGAATGAAAAGTGGCTTCAAGTCAACAGTCTGTTGCTTAGCAAGTAAAAATGATTTCATTTAGAATTTCAAGATAAAAGTAGGAAACTGCTTTTTGAAAGAAATGTGTTACACAGAAAGTATATTTTAAAAACGTATCACTAATTTTGGGGCTAAAGTGATGCATTTTACAAAAATTTCACATTTGTACATTAAAAACATAAACCGCTTTCTATTCTATTAACAGATAATGTTACAAAAAGCATGAGTAAGTTTAATATCTATTTGTTCAAATTTATAAGCACACCACTTACCAATCATTTTGCAAACAAACTTATAATGGAGAAGATTAAATTTACTCGAATAATTCTTACAAAGATATTTGTGAAACTGGTGGATGAGAATAAAAAAATAATTTAAAAATACATAAATTATCATGTATTATTTTCACATCACTGTTCTGAGGCAAACATCTAAGGCTCCAGCAGATGGGGACATTTCTTCTTGAAAAGAATTCTTCGAGAGTATTACTATTACTCTCCTTTTAGTTTAGGAAAACAGTTAAAAATACCAGTTCTATGAAGACTTAGCATCTGACGCTGTGTACTTAACATTATCCAAAAAAAAAAAAAAAAAAAAAAAAAAAAAAAAAAAAAAAAAAAAAAAAAAAAAAGATAAAAATGGACAAAAGTTTAAAACTTTTCCACTCCTCAGAGAGCAAATATTTTGCTTAGGTTAATACTCAAATAATGTGTAACAGTAGGTAGATTAGGAGAACTTATTCAGTAGTTTTCATATTTTGTTACTGGTCTCTGAGAAACTAGGCCAAAAATATAAGCAATTTTTTCATACTATAATCAGATGACACGTTTGTAGGGAAATAAAAACAAAAATATATTTTAAAAAGAGGTTGAGGGTAAAGGAAATAAGGAGATGTACATGTGTAAGTTTGAGTTGACAGATAAGCAAACATATTGTTGGTATTTGCTAAAGGGATCAGTTAAAACTATGCAGATTTAGTGAGCCATGCAATAGCACAGTCTCTGGTGAAGTCTCCTTAAGAAGAATTTCAGTGGGAACACCTGGGAAGCCCCCAGCAGGACTGGGCCTCCTTGGACTGCTACCACTGGGCCCACCCCTCAGCAGGGAACACCTGGGATGATCCCTGTACCCTGGGTCTCTTCAGATCACCACTGTGGGTCCGTCCCATGGGGAATCCACCGGCCCCCTGGACAGAGTATTGCAGCTGAACTTTTGATCCAACCCCTTTTCCCACAACCTTGGACTACAGTGGATTAACGTGCTGGCTGGATGGGCGACTCAGGAACCTTTCACCCACACAGAAGACTTCATCAGGCTCCAGTCAGTATAGTGAGTTTGCCCCTGAAATAGAGGTCTGCAGTGGATAAATAGGAGCGGAAATGAAACTCCCTCCAACTGTAAGACCTTGGCGAAACTGGCAATAGAGTGAGTAATCCTCTCCTCCTCACAGAGAACAGCAAACAGGTTGAGGAGTGAGCCAATAAGGCCTTGCTCAACTTGGAGAAAATTAAGAGCTTATGAGACCCCCAGTGACACAGCAGGGCCTCAGCTGACACACACAAGAGACAGGGAGATCTGGTGAACTGAAACAACCTGAAGACATAGCAACAGCAGGAACTAAGAGTTGACCTACATCAATACTTCTAGGCTAGATAGCACAGAAAGAATATAGGACTCACCCAACAGGCCCTGTAGGAGGAATTCAGGTGACTGGCTCTCCTCTGGATTGAAGTACCCAGCAACTGGACAAACATCAACCACACAGTAGAACCCTAAAATTCACACTATGGGAAGTTGAGACTGTTGGGATTGAAAGACCAAATATTTACCCAAAAGGTGAAACTGACAAAACAAAAAGGCAAAATGCAATCTTAAACATGTAGTCCAACAGGAGCAAGTACAGGCAACATTGAAATAGAGGACTTTAAAAGTCATACACCAGAAATCTCTGAAAGGATAGCAAATGAAGTAAAGAAACAAATCCATGAGGCTATGGGGGAATCAAATAAGAAATAATGTCTTACAAAAAGACAGAAATAACAACCTTAGTAAATGAGTTGCTCAACATAGCTAGAGAAGAAATAGAAAAAAAGATACAGAAGCATGGGAAATTGATTGAAACTTTGCATGAACAATGCAGAAAACAATCAGAATCCAAGAAACAAATTCAAAGAGATATCCAAGAAACAAAAACTTATACTGAAAGCTGGCAAAACAATTTAAATGAAGCCAAGGATAGAATTTCAGACCTTGAGGACAGGATCACAAATAGTGATCATGAAAGGGTAGAACTTATAAAAACAACAAAGCAGCATGAAATGACAATCCAGCAGCTTTGAGACAATGCCAAGAGAAACAATGTAAGCCTAATAGGCATCAGTGAAGATGCAGGAAACAATGCAAAGGACGTAACTAAAATATATACAGAAGTAATAGCAGAAAACTTCCCCAACATGGGGGAAAATCTGATATACAAATAAGTGAGGCATATAGAATGGCGAACAGTCACAACCACCAGAAATCTACATCTAGATATATAACAATTAAGATCTCAGACTTACAGCATAAAAACAGAATACTAAAAGCTGTTACAGAAAAGACACAACTCACCTATCAAGGAAAGCCCATTAGAATCACAGCAGACTTTTCAGCACAAACCCTCAGCTTAGTTAAGACGAGCTTGGGGTCAAGTATTTCAAGCCCTAAAAGAAAACAATTTTCAACCCAGACAGCAAAACTGTCTTTCAAATTTAATGGCGGAAAAAGATACTTCCATGACAAAGAACAACTGAAGAAATTCATGTCCACCAAGCCAACCCTACAAAAAGTACTGAACAACATGCTAGACAGATAAAAATGATGACAATCTCCAAAAAATAACAGGAAGAAACCACCAGGATGAACAAGAAATTTAAAAAGGGAGGAAAGCAGGAAACCAACAATAGGAACACAACATGGCAAAGTCAAGCCAGAACATATCAGTGATATCCATAAATGTAAATGGGCTCAATTCACATATCAAAAGAAACAGGTTGACAGAATGGATCAAGAAGCAGGATGCCACAATATGCTGTATACAAGAAACACATCTGACTCAAAAACAAACTCACAGATTAAAAGTCAAAGGATAGAAAACAGAATTCAATGCAACAGGAACCCAGAGAAAAGCAGGAGTACCTACTCTGTTTGCAGACAATGTGAACTTCAAACCTAAAAGGAGTAAAAGAGATAAAGAAGGCCACTACATACCTGCAAGTGGAAAACTATAAGAGGAAGAACTAACAATTATAAATATATATGCACCAAATACAGGAGCATCCAGTTATATAAGAAAAGCACTAATGGACATGAAAAGCCAACCACACAATAACACAATTGTAATAGGAGACCTTAACACCTCACTGTCACAAAGAGATCAACTAGACAAAAAAATCAGCAAATAAATAACAGAATTGAATCATACCCGTGAGCAAATGGACTTAGTGGATGTTTACAGAGTGTTCCACCCAGCCACATGAGAATATACATTCTTCTCAGCTGCACATGGGACATTCTCCAAAATAGACCATATATTAACCCATAAAGCATTCTTAACTAAACGCAAATGGAGCGAAATTATGCCATGCATATTATCTGATCATAGCACACTAAAATTGGAAATCAAAGGCAAAAATACCCTGCAAAACCTGCATGAATACATGGAAATTAAACAACAATGTTCTGAATAACCAATGAGTTACAAATGAAATTAAGGAAGAAAACAATACCTACAATACAATGAAAATGCAGATACAACATACAAAATACAATACAATGAAATGCAGATACAACTATGGGATGCAATGAAAGCAGTCCTAAGAGGGAAATACATAGTAAGAAATAGTCACATCAAGAAAATGGAACAAACACAAATAAATAACCTATGCTACGTCTCAAGCTCCTAGAAAAAGGAAAAGCAAGTTAAACCCAAAGCTCATTGAAGAAAGGAAATTGTAAAGATTGGAGTATAAATCAATGCAACTGAAACAAACAAAAAAATACAAAGAATTAATGAATCAAAGAGCTGGTTTTTTGAGAGAATAAATAAAATTGATATACCTCTAGCCAACTTATCAAGCAAAAGAAAGAAAAAACTCAAATCCATGCAATGAGGAATGAAAAGAAAGAAATTACTACAGATCTCATGGAAATTCAAAAGATCATGAACACCTACTTTGAAA
>PVJX010023518.1:0-29167 GCA_004027295.1 Dolichotis patagonum | reverse complement strand
TTTGTTTTGTTTAATTTTACCCTATTGATATAATTGCATGTATATTTGAGTGGGTAAGATGGATGACCATATTGTTGTTTTTGTCAGATCGTGGAGCAGAACTGTTAACAGTCTCACTGTTTGAATGTCTACTTTACATGTTTTAACTTTGTAATTTGAACAACTATTTCCAAGAAGTCAGTATGTAATTAGTCAAGTAATAATTGCTTAGGTTTTATTGTTGTTGTACTTTTCCTTTTTTTCCTTGGAATACTGTATGGTTGCTACCCTTTATTCTGTTTTATTTTGTTTTGTTTTTTTCCTCTTTAAATAAAATTATAAAAAAAAGCAGATGACCAAAATAAAAACATGAGTATTGTTAAGTAATGTTATAAACTTCTTGTGAATTATCCAATGAAATTACAGAGATTAAAATAAAGTCATGAAAGAAATGAAACATACCCTTAATAGGTTCCTTAATACATTGGACATGGCTGGGTAAAATGTTCTGAGTTTGAAGAAATGTCAATGCAAAGTTTCAAAATTGGAGCTTATTGTGATAGTGTGTACCTATAATCTAAGCACTCTGGAGTATTGAGGCCTGAGTATTTCAAGTTGCTAGTCTGCCTAGACAACTTAGTGACTTAATGCAAATTTGTTAAAAAAAATAACAGTCTGTAGATGGTAATCAATGTGAAGGTACTAAGTTTAGTTCTCAGTGCATGAAAAAAGAAAGAGAAAGAAAGAAAGAGAGAAGAGAGGGAGGGAGGAAGGAAGAAAACAAGAAGAAATTTTAAAGATAGAAATGAAAAAAATAAAGTGGATGAAATTAATAGAAAGTAATACCCAAATGTTGTAAGACATTTGTGTACCTGCAAACAAATGCTAATTAAAACCCAAATGCTGTAGAACATTTGTGTACCTGCAAACAAATGCTAAAAAAATACAATCAGTAGAAAAAAAAGATACAGAGGAAACATTTACAGTAATAATTACAAAGAACTTTCAAGGATTGATAGATACAAAGCTATGAATTTTAGAAAGCATTAGATAATATAAATATAAAAATGAACATAGGCATTTCATATGCAAATTCCATCAATGGAGATACAAATTAAGGTTCTTGAAAGATGAATTGGGACAGGAATATCTTACGTAAAGAAAATAAAGATAACCATTACAATAGATGTGGATTTAGAAATATAAAAAAGAAAACAAAAATATGAGATATATTATCATTATTTTGAAATTTTTTTATTATTTTGAAGGTAGTAAAATATAACAGAACAAGACAGAACAAAGCCAATTGAGACAGTGTAGTGAAATTGGAACAGAATTTCACAGCAGGTTACCTGGATAACAGTAATAAGTACCATAGTATATCGTGTTACCTTCACAATAGTTGTTATTTCAATCAGGTATAGTAAAATCAAAGGAAATACAGAACATTACAGAACTTATCAAAACAGAATATTGAATAGAACAATATCATTAATCAGAAAAAGCAAAACTGATAAAAAATTTACCTTCAATGAGATGGTAGAAGGAAATCACCCATATTTGCTATATTGCATATGGTCAGCCTTCTAAGAGATACTCAGATCTCTGGCTCCCACTTGCTAACCAGGGAGGTAGGGGTGTGGGATGTTTGATTTTCAGCCCGTGCACAGGTAAGCTCATAGCCACTTACCATTGCACTAAGCCGGTTGCTTGGTTTCCCAGTGCCCTAAGATCCAGCATGGTGTGGATCTTGGGAAACGCTGTTGGTTCTTACCCTGGGGCTGCCGCAGCTTATTAACATTATTTTTAAAGAACTACCACCCTAGAATTCTGTGACAATTCAAATGTGGAAAGGAATTAAGGACAGACTAAAACTGAGAGAATGTGTCATCAGAAGATCAACTTTTCAAGTAATGATAAGTGAATTCTTTGTATACAAATGCAATCTTTAATCCTGACTTTTCAACTTCATTTTATGAAGAGATACTTAGTATATTAGCAAAGTACTCTCTTGTGTGTGCTTCAGTGAGTCATGGAGGCCTGATGTTCGGGACGATATGAGGCCTCCAGTCATCTTCTTCTCCTTGGCTGCCATGAACTAAGCAGATTTTGTCAGTGTCTTATTGCTGGAAGAAAATATTTGACACTCATGATGTAATGGAGTAGTGTTTTTTGTTTGTTTGATTGTTTTCTGGTTCATGGTTTAAGTTAATGTAAATCTGGCTAAAAGGAATAAACAAGGTGGCTGAGGGTAAGGTGGAGACAATGTTGTTCAACCACAGAAGCCAGAAAGCAGCATATAGAGGGAGAAGTAGCAGATGTAGATATACCTTTCAAGGTCATGCATTCAGTAACCTGAGTAACCAGGCTGTGTTTGCAAGCACCAAGTCAGCTATGAAGTCCTCAGTCTACTAATCCACTAATGAGTATAGTATCAACTCTTTGAGTCACTTTCTAAACATATGAGGATTTGGGGTGACATTTTAGATCTAAACCATATCATTTCAACCCTAGGCCTAAAACACTCATGTCCATTTGAATAAGACTCATTCCATCTAAAATTAGTTTATTCCATCACTTAGTCACTGAAATCTTAACAGCTCCATTACTGCTGAAAATTCCAAGACGAAGTCTCTTTTGAGTATCAAGGTAAACCCTAGCTGTGAGGGCCTTAAAAAAAATAGAAAAGTTAAACACTGCCTACATACAATGGCAGAGATAAAAATTTTCATTCCAAAAAGAAAAAAAAAGAGCCTATAAAAGTAAACAAAAACAAGAAAAAAACCCTGCAGGGAAAACTTTACATTCTATAGTTCCTTGTTCAGCCCCGAGGGAAACTTGTAGTGACAGGTGAAAGACAAGAATCTAGATCAGCCCCACTTCTGTGGGAACTACAGTTGCAACACACATAGCTTTGCCCTTGGCATGACTCTCCTCATAGCTTCAGAATTTTCTCCACAGACGTTCCTCATTACTGTCAGCTCTAATATCCTAGGAACTTTTCTTCACCTTTTTCTTCACTTGTGCAACTTTGCACATGAACCACTTAGGACTCCACTGCCTGCCCTCCCTGACTTTCTTTTGAAATGTGGGAGGAATTCTCTCTGACTCTACAACTCTTATATTCTGCAAGCCAGGACAACATTGATCTCTCCCTGATCTGCCTTCAGCTCAAGCATCAGTCAGGCCCCCTTGGATTTCGACTGTTGCAGCTTCTGAGTAAACTACGAAAACAACTTTGTAGCTGTTCCCTTTCTGATGAAATTGCACACTTTTCACATTGGCTTTTTGCTCCTGAATATCATCATATGTCTAGTTAATAGAAGCCAACAATACTCATTCCACAGCCTGAAAACTGTGAGTTGCTGTGAAATTCTACCTGCCAGATTCATTAGTCTGTAGTCTTAATCTCAGTCTCTGATAAAGTATGAGTTCATGAAAAAATTACAGACAAATTTTCTATCAGGGAATATCATAAAGTCTATATTCCAACTGCCCGTGGTATCCTTGTTTTCATCCAATATCTCCTGAGGCTGAACTTTAATGTCTGCATTTCAGTCAATATCCTGGTCTTCTGAGTTGGAATAGAATCTTATATCAATTTCAGCATTTAGCATTCTAGTACTTCTGTAGTCTGCATCTCCAAGTCTTTCAAACTCCTCCCAGAAATCACTTTCAAAGTTTTCTGTATTTCATGGCCAGTTATACTAACATCAATAGCCCAAATTATCTAGTATTAAAATCTATTTTACTGTCTCATCTCTGGGACAAAATATCTAATACCAACAATTTATAGAAGGAGAGGTTTATTTTGGCTCACAGTCTCAGTCCATGATTGGCAGATTCCACACAAAAAACAAAGGTGGTACTCATAGGTGGTAGAGGAAAACAAAACTGGTAGTCAGAGGTTGTAGAGGAAAATGTCATCCAGGAAATGGATTAAAGGGAGATGCCAGAGAGGAAGGATTATTCTTCCCTGTCACAGTCATATTGTGCTGATTCTAACCAGTCCCTGACTCTTAACTAGGAAAAATCAATGCAAACTTTTGGCTGTAAGCCCCTATGAAAATCAAAAAGAATTTTAGACACTGCTGATGCACAATGGCACATAATAAACATTCCCATTCTAAAAGACAGGAGTAGAGGGATGCAAATAAATCAGAACAAAGCAAAAATGAAACCCAGGGAGAAAAAAATAAATCCTGTAGCTGCATTTCTAGCACCCAGGACAAATAGTGGAAGAGATAAACAGGGATGTGAATTCAAATTGGCTTGGGGAGTCCAACTACTAGAGCACTATGGTTTGTAGCTTTCATTTCCATTCTCTAAGGATTTCTCCCCTCACTGCTGTTGGTTTTTCTCAACTGCCATTCTGTATTCCTAGACGCACCAGCTTTATATAGTCTCCATTGAAACTTTGGTTTCACTTCTCACTTCACATTCTGTCCTTTCATGAAAACACTGCCTGAGTTCCCAAGCCTTCTAAAGTCAGGGTGGAACTCCATGACACAACAACTGTAGCATTCTTCATGTTCATAAATCCAACACCACATGCCTAGACCTCTTCCCAGCTAAAGCACAAACTGGGCCCCCTTGAATCACAGTCATGATGAATTCTTTGTCCATAAGTGATTGAAAACTGTGAGCCAAATTTTGGGAAACCAGTTCCCTAGGCAGCTTTTCTTGATCAAAGTCATTTGGGAATCTCTTTTCAAAGCAAAGTCTTTTACATTTTTACTGTTTAGTCTGGGAATGGTGTGATTTTGCTGATACTTCTCTTACCCTCAAGGAATCTAATCTATTTTCCAAATTTGAAGTAATGAGCTTCTTTTTTAACAGTAATATTTTCAGCAATTAAACTCTTCTGTTTCAGCTTTTCAAATGTTTCCTCTCTGGGGAAACTGAATTCTGTCTATGTGAACTTTTTGCTGCTGTTTTTCCTTGAAAATCTCATTAGAAGAAGGAAGCATTGGTCTGCCTTTAAATTTCCTCTGCCAGATTAATTTTTTCTCCAAACTTAATCTTAGTCTTCTGCAAAGTCTCAGGGCCTGAACAAAATGTAGATAAATTTTCTGACAGAATATAATCCACACGGTTTTGAGTTCAACTGCCAATGAATTCCTTGTTCTCAAACAAAACTGCTGAGATTGGTGTTTACTTCCTGACTTTTTATCGTCATTCTAGTCTTCTGGGTGCCAATATCTCCCACATATCTCAGCTTACAGAATGATAGACTTACTTTAGTTGGCATCTGAAAGTATTTCCAAAATCCTCCTAAAAATAAATTCCAAGTGCTTTTAAATGAGATTATCAGGTAGTTACATCAATTATTCCATGTGGTAAAATTTTAGTCACTGAGGAAGGCTATCCAACCTACAATGTAAGAGACAAGAGATTTATTCTTGATCATGGTTACAGCTGATGATCTTCTGGCTCCAAAGGAGAACAGGCATGTTGCAAGGGCCTGCTGATGAGGAAAACTGCCAACATCATGTCAGCCAAGACCCAGTGAGAACCAAGGAAGAAGCCAGGGACTTGCATTTTCTGGCTAAGCTGTATTATCAACAGCATGCTCAGGTGCTTTACTCACCAGTAGATGATTCTACAGCTGAGTAAGTGACTCTGTGATCCAATCACCTTCTAAAAGTCCTTCTTGTAAACCCATAATGACATTAGATTATATTCTTGATCTAAACCAAAACAGCATGTGACTGAAAGCCTTTGTGGCTAGCATTTCTCTTCTATTTCCTAGGTGACTATAAACTTAATATTAGGCATCATTCAACACATCTGTTGTTAAAAATGACTATTCTTTTGTCTTTTAGATTAATTTGAATATTTTTATTCATAAGTATATAGGCCATAAACCATAAGGTTAGCCAAAATGCTTATATTGTATAAATAGAGAGAGGCTTCCATTTAGAATATACACTTGTTACACTAGGACTTCTTATAATTTGCTTGGGCCTTTATAAATATCTGTGGCCTTATCTAAATAGTTAGTACAGTGTTAAAGTTCATCATCTGAACTTGAACAGTTCTACAAAAACAAATTTATGCACAGAAGTACACTGCTTTCTTTGTGAATGTAAAATACAGAGAAAGCAATTGTTGCTTATTTTCATTTAATTAACAATGAAGGATAAATGACATCAATAAAGACATATAAGCAAAAGGAGACCAAGTGTATTTTCTGAAGATTACCTAATTAACTTGTTTGCAGAGTATACTCATCAGAGTGAAAAGCAATCATGTGACCAGTTGGGTGACAAAACATCTGTTGTGGTAGCCCCAGTCAGTCTACTGGAAATAGGTAAGGAAAAATTGTGTTCTTATTAATCAGGTTAAGTGAAAACTGAGAGCTTGTAACTTTTGGTCTTGTTTCAGGTTACTATATCTTTTAAAATATAGTAATAATAATGAAATTAAGGATTGTCATTTCAAGTTTTACAATTGCTGTGTAAACAAATGATTTCCATCTGTAATAAGAATAAATTCTATAGTTAAAAGTTGTTCAAAAATCAACTGTGCCAGCTCTTGGAAAAATATACCAGACATTGACAGTACTTGTTACTTCCAAATGAAAGATGCTCATAATTTTATCTGATTGATTCTTTGTGTAAAATATTGGCCCAATTCTTAGAGTTATTAGTAAATGATGAAAATGAAAAAAATTATCTCACAATTTTCATATTGTCTGAATTTGCAACTTTGAGACACTATAATTAGTTACTGAAGAGAATTCCAAATAGATATGTATAAAAAGTACAAATTATTTATATAATTATTTGACATGAAAACATATTATATTTTTACTGTGAAAAAAATGACTCTTCATATCATAATAATTTAACCAGAAAAGTAATCACACAAACAAATGTGCTCATATATGTGAAGATAAATAGATTAATATAGCTTTAGATAGGCAAAATGTACCATTATTTTAAAAAGAAGAAACATTTCTCTTTGCTATAATACATTAATAAATCATGCACTTAAGTTCTGCAGATGTACAAGGAGTCAGTGTCCCAAGAATACCAGGCAATTAATTCCTGGCAATTCCCAGGCAATGAAGAAGATATAACGGACGCTGTTAAAGCAATCATAAATTTCCATACAAAAGATATTTAAAATATTTTTAAGGTATTGTTAAAATGTAAAAACACATTTTCTCACCAAGAAAATTCATAACTCAACTCTTGCTTTGTGTTAATCACAAAATAGAATGATCTCTAATGCATAAAAGATACTTTTGATAATAAAATGTCTGTTTCTAGGCTAATGGCATCTATTGGTTCTGAACATTCTTTTCTGTGTCCTCTCTCATTTCACTGACAAAGTATTTATTTGTATTAAAATAATTAAATTGTTGAAGAGATGATATTTGTATTACATAACTCCATATGTCCATAATTAAATAACTACCCTAAATATTTTCCTTCATTAAGGTACTGGCAAGAGAAAGTCTGAAAATTGTAGTTTTATTACTAAATATATGAATAGACCTTATTGAAAATGTATAGCCCTGGCATTCTTATTTTCTTATAGAGCAGCTCTAGTAAAACAAATGCTAAAGAAACAAAATTCTCTCACATAGCTCATAGTCCAGTTCTGTAAATAGTAAAAAAATAAAAGAAATTGCTAAAGAAAAAAAAACACAAGAACTAAAACGTTGGTAAAATTGTGGACAATATAAGCAATATCAATATCATAATGGGGAGCTGACTTTAAATCTGTCACATAGATTGATGATTTTACCTTCTTCCATTTACAGGTTCTATTTAAACTGAAACACATATGATTTAAGTAGTAAACAAGGTAAAGATAAATTATTAACTGCACTGATTTTCACTGTGAAGACCAAAGTCCTTTCTTATTAAGGATTAAAATCATCTTATTCTGGAGCTCTCCTATCACCTGTCTGGGAAATTACTTCATGGGCAGTAAACAGGAAGTAAAATTCCAGTAAGTAATTGCCAAAATTAACTCTTTGTTTTGTGACTCAGAACAAAATAGTGGTTTGTTTTGATTTATACATGTGAAAAAGAAAAACAAATGAAAATTTGAGGCGTGAAAAATCTGAGGAAGGTCAATCAGCCCCAGACATCGGTTCATTTTTCTTGTGCTGCATGTGTATAAGTCATAAGAAAGGTCATCAGATACTTAAGCTTGTAAGTGGATGAATAATGAACAAGAAAACAAAAGTAACAAATGGTCACTGAATTTTACAAGTGAAGTTGAAAAATTATATTCCCAGTTTTAATCCAATACCTAGATTTCTTATAAGATTTTCTTTGGAAAAAAAGCCCTGTGCTAAATGCCCAGATAACTTTTATCATGATTATTAACATGAAAACAGGATCATAAAAGAGAAAAACAAAATTTCAGGACTTTATACTGTGTCCCATGTCATACTATAGTATGCTATACTATGTCACCTTATTTTTCTGTAATATATTCTATTTGGAGGTTTACTCTTATTATAAGGTCATTTTTTCAGCTATTTTTCATTCTTTTCTAGGCTTAATATTTCTTGGATAAATTAGAGTCACGAAAACATATTTCACTCTAAAGTTCCTTTTCATGGAGTTTTATTCTTTAAATGACATGTACAAATTGTTTGACAGTTGTCTTTGGATTTACAGTATACTCAGTAACAAATCATTTTGAAAAATTTGGAGTTTAGAGAATTAATTTTCTGACATTTATTGAGTGGAAAAGGTGTTTGGATCATTAATCATGCTAAAAATATTGAACCAAATATACATACAAAATAATTTCACCAATTTTTCATTAAAAGAAAAGTACAACAAATATTGTGTCTGTTAACCATATTAAAATTTTCTTCCTCATTTATTGCTATTTTACAATAAAGAAATGTAAATTGCTTATGTCTTTGATAATGAAAATGGAAAATATTGATAGAAGTCTTGATAAAATGAAAAGTCAAATTATGGATTTTAATTATTTCATATAAGTTATCTGCTTTAAATACAGAAACAAGTATTCATTATAATTTGATAGAGGGACACATGCTTAATAGTTGACACTCTGAATTTCTGAGCACCTTTGTTTTGAATAATGAATATAATTCATAGAACAACAATGCATATTATACACATATATAATATATATGACTATATCTGTTTTCAATCTTTGTATTAGAAAAAAGAGTTGTTAATTTTATGCATGTAACAAAAGACACTATGCCATGTTTTTTTAATATCTATTTAATGTACACTCAAAATTTAGAATTGCTTAGTTTAAAATATTGGGAAATTAATTGGAATGAAATAGTTTCTATTTGCAATTTATTCCATTTTAATATCTCAGGGTTGTTATCTTTGTAGATGTTTCTTTATGAAATATATTTCTAGATAGTGGAAAAAATAGAAGAAAACAAAGGTTTGTTTTTTTAAAACTAGATTTTATACCAATCATACTAATATGAGAGCATACATTAATATCACCTATCATTAATGTAATTTTAGTAATTTGTAAACATAAGAATTCTTTTAAAGAGAAGAGTTCTAATTTTAAAACTTTATATTTTACTTTTTTCTATTGAAAAAATTAAAACTTTTTTTATTTAGAGAAAACAAGCAAAACAGAAAAAAGGTAGATATAATACAGAATTTTAAAAAAAACGGTAAGAAATCACTAGTTGATAAATTACATATTGTTTTCTTAGAGGTAATTGTTCAAGTTACAAAATCAAAGCATAAAAAGTAGACAATCAAATAATGATAGCACAAACTATTCTGTTTGATGAACAAAAACTTAGTGGTATGGTTATATATCTTGCACAATTAAACATATTACAGTTATATCCTTTAGAGCACTTTCTTTCACTTTCATTATTGTAATTTCTGTTATATATTGTAGATATTATTTTTTCAGTTTTTATTATTATTTTTATAGTAGAAAGATAATACAGTATTTATAAATGTGAATCTGATTTATTTCATTAATGAGGATAGTCTCAAGTTGCCTCCATTATCTATAAAAGCCTCAAGATCATCCTTTATTATAGCTGAGTAATATTCCATTGCATATCTTTTATTAATATATATTGATTACACATATCAGCGGGATTCAGTGATTCAGTGCATGCATAGAGGAAACACTGGCCAAATTTGATCTTTCTTCATTCTATACCAAATCTCTTTAATAATTATTAAATATTTGTCTTTCTGTACCTTGTTAATTTCACTTATATTTTCCTCTATTTTGAACTATTTTGATGAAAATAACAATTTTATTGTTCTTCATGGCTGAACAATACTCCATGGTAGGTTTACATGTGTGAGTGCATGTGTGTATCTTAAATTTTACGTATCTATCCATCAATGTTTACACAGTTTGATTCAATATTTAATTATTGAAGTCTATCGCTGATATGATGATTACATTTTCTTTTAAAACACACTCAGAAATTGCTACCTAAATCATAGTGATTCTGTTTTAATTTTTTGTGGTACCTCCACACTGTTCTCCATAGTTGTTATAATAATTTACTTTCCAACCAACAGTTCATGAGAGTTTCTTACACTCCACAATCTTGCCAGTATTTGTTATTTGGGGATTTTGTTTTTATGTAATGACCATTTTAACTAGAATGAGATGCTATAATTTGATTTGCACTTCCCTGAATGTTAAACTTTATTTCTGGAAGTGATGAAATATCTGGTGATTCTTTTTAGTGTATATGGACAAAGAGAAGTAGTTGAGACTTCAGTGTGATATAATGTACAGATTTTAAGCAGCAAAGTTAAATGTTTCAAATTCAATAACATTTTAAGCATTTTCTTGCTAAAAAAGCCAAACATTGCTGCTAAAACAAATAAAATACAATCATGTATCACCTAATTTATAATGTTTTTGGCAAAGTTGAACTGTACAGAATATGGTATTCTCAGAAGATTATAACACCTATTGGTACTGCAGCCTTTTAGCTCACATAATTATAGTTTACAGTGTTCCCATAAGAACAAAATCAACTAACAACATTTTTCACAGTACACCCTTAACTTTATGGAATACAATTCTATAACAACTTCTATTACCATCCCTATGTATCCTGTTCTATCAAAGTAATTAATACTGCCAGTATGTTTTCTTCATCCATCTATTTTACCTGTGTTTTAATTAGACATATCCAAATATATAAAGAGATTTTCATTGAGTCCATGGTTTCTTAAATCTATATCTTCATAATTGTATCTCAGGTAATCTGTCTTCTAATATAGTTCTGTTCCAATCACTTATTACAGAAAGTAAATTATTTAGTTTAGCATCAAGGCCCTTCATGGTCTATCTGTGACCTAGTTCTTCACCTTCACATCCTAACAAGTACAATTTATGCCCTATCTACACATAGTTAATTCTACTTCCTCATTATGTATATGTATATTATGATCCCTTTACCTGGGATGTCTTGCTGTACAGTAGATTTTCAATGCTACCTTTCATTCTAAATTTATCATCCAATTTTTTCCTGACTTCTTATTCTTTTCTCCCTTACCACACTAGGTAACATCTAAAGAACTGCAGACTTATTGCTCCATTCAAATATAACTAAGCTAAAACTACTGTAATTTTACAATCTGAGGAGCACAGGAGTTGAGTTGCTATTCTACCATGAAATTGACCTAGGTTTAGAAAGTAAGAAAGGAGGATAAGCTAACCACTTTCCTATCACCTTGTTAAAGCCTAATTAGATAACCTGTTGATGATAGGAGTTTGCTACTTCTTTTATAATTACAGAGAATTTGCTCTAGCCAAGTGGAAGAAGATAATAAACTAAAGAAGCTGATAAAATGTAAAACAAATAATTAAATATTGTGTCCAAGTCACAAAGCTAATAAGAACCAAAGTGAAAATTTTATTGTTGCTCATCAATTCCAATGCACATAGTTTTAACTTTTAGTAAAAATTATTTAAAATGTGAACAATGTGCAAACTTTACCCAGGAGCTGTTCAGTAAATGTTGGTGTTCCTAAGTTCAGCATGGTTACTCAGTGAATGATAGAATATAAATTGCTTTATATTTTAATAAATTTACTTCATTTGGAATAGGGATTTGAGGGTCATCTATTTTGTTTAAGCAATTATACTATTTGAATGCTAATGTAAACTCAATACATTTGAAGTTTTGAATAATCTTCATGCTAAAAATTATAAGGCCTCTAAGGAGAGAATAAAATGCTAACTCTCAGCAGTCTATGAAGAGAATTCAACATAAATTCTGGAATCTGTACCTAGAGTTTTCAAAGCAGTTTAGAAAATTTTATAAATGCTTATCCTTTTCAGTATCACATATACGAGAAAATATGTAGTACAAAAATTATGTATTAATGAACACTTAACTATATGTTTTGTTTTAATAGACCATTTTACCTATTTTAGAAAGTAAAGTTGCTTCAGAGATATGTTATTATTAATTTAATACAAAAATTAATATGTCAATTACATGATCATTTTGTTGTCAAATTCTTAAGTACCTCTCAATTTTATTTAGCCTGTGCAAGTTTTGTATGTGTTCAAAATGACTTCTATGGTTATCAAATAAAGTGCAGAAAAATGAATAGTCATTTGAATGGATACCAGCAATAACAACAGAAAGATACTGTGTTATTTCTATAAATTATTGTTTAAATTTTTTTAGCTTTAAAATGTTGATAAAAGTATCAGAATTGGTTTCTCATAATTTTCTATTTGAAGTACATCAAAACATTACTAAGTTAGGCTTTTGCAACCAAAATAAGTATTATTATAATTATCTTGATGTACTAGGAAGTTGATGACTGGAACTTTGGACAACTTTCTAATCATATTCAGATTCTTAAGCACAGCAAATAAAATGTGCTTTGCAAAAAGTGATTTATTTTATATGTAATGATGCTACACTTTACATAGAAAAGCTGTATTACAACATATTATCAAAATATTGAGTACTACACTTTTTCTTTGAGAAAAAGTCTTGCAATATAGTTCACAAAAGCCTTGAACTCACTATCGAGTTGAGGCTGGACTCAAACTGGTAGTGATCCTCCTGCCTCAGTCTCTCAAGTGCCAAGGTTAGAGATACACCTAATATTGATGTTAATTTTATGGTCAGCTTTAATTACTAAACAACAGTCTATCAAGAAAAATACTGCAAATGTGGTAAGACTGTTATATTATTTAGAGATATTCTTTGTTTATTCACCTACATGTTTTATGACTGTTCGGACTTACACCCCACCACTTGGATGGACTTATGACCTGTTTTTGTTGTTGTTTTTGTACAGTTCTGTACATCCATCTCATAAAGCATCAATGTATTTGTATATAGTATAACTTGTTTACACAATACTGTGATTTTTGCTGATTGTACCATATACTACAGTGCTGTAGCTTTCCATTCTGTTATACATTACAGTACTCCATGTAAGAGTTTGTCAAATAAAAGCAAAGACATCACATTGGAGTTTCCTTTTACCATTTCTTTGTTCTGAATATTGTAATGTGCATACTACAAACAATTCCTTATTTAGTGCACAATTTGTTTATCCACTTAGTTGTGGGAATGAGATTCAGTTGTTAAAAGACAAGACCAGTATTTCATGTTTCATATACTATATCAAACATTCCATTCATGGTAAACCTTTTAGAGATGAGTGCCCAAACTGAAAGGGAAAAACCATTTGTCACAAAGTGCCAACACCACAATTAAATCTGAATACTAAGGTTTTAGTTCAGAAAAAACTACTAATATATGCTTGGCTGCTGGTGGCAACTTAGCTAACCTTCCTAGAGAGAACATTCTACATGTCTGCTGTGGTGTGCATAACATAAGTTTGCCACTACTGTATGAGACTATTTTATTAATTTTATTTTTAATTTTTCTATTTTAGGAAAAAAAGAAAAACAATCTTTCATAGCAAAATAATAAAATGACAATAATTAATACACTGCATAATGTTATCTGTAAGGCAGTTATTCAGAATAAAATCTATGGGCATTAAAATTTTCTCCAATAGATATTAGAATAAACCTTCTTTTTCAATAAACTAAGAGATATTAACAATATAACTGACTTGCATTTTTCCCCTTTATCATTGTATCTTTGTGCTTTCTTCCCATCCTGGTTCCCTTTTCTTTTTGAACAATTTCTTTCCATTTTATAATATCTATGGTACATTTAATATTGGGGACCTGGCCAGTCTTCTAAATGAGTGTGCAGTGAAGGCTTAAATAAATGAAACAAGTGGTATGATTTTAGGACTACAGGAGGATCAAAATCCTCTAACAGAGATTGAGACTCTGGGGACTGAGACCAGGAATGTATCTGGGTGGCCCATATTTATTTAGTTTTCAAATGAGGAAGAAGTTAGAGTGGAAAATTCAGGAAACTGAGCAAGATCTTGTGAGTTGTTCAAGGACTTTTCAAAGCAACAGACTATGTTAATTTAGAAGATCTAGTTTATGTAAATTTAGGAGAAGAACTTTAGGAGAAGGTCCCCAGGTTGACTTTCACTACAGGAATAAAATGTCTGCAGCTACAATCTCTATCTTGTTAACTGGGATTGGAGCCAGGTATCCTCAATTGTGATCGTATCTTGCCTTTTGTGGCATCTTTTTGTTCTTGGGTCAGCCATGTTATAGCTCTGCACATGTGTTCAATTTCCAGCTTCAATGGCTCGCAACATTTTAGATGTTATTTACTCTTTCTGGTTTTCATACTAGGGTTACAATGCAATATTTATGCATGTGAGTAACTGGGAGTCTGGCAGGCCTTCTCTGGCCCTCTGGATGGAGTCATAGGTCACCCACACTGTCATAGTCACACCAAGGTCCTCTGGATGGATGGAGGGATCACCAGGGCCACTTGAAGACCTTCTGGGGTCCTCTGGATAGAAACAAGTGTCACTGGGGCTCTTACTGTGTTGCTGGGGTCTTCTGGATGGAGGGATTACTGTGGCTCTTGAAAGCCCACCAGGGTCCTCCAGATGGAGGGATGGAACCCTGGCACTCTTGCAGGCGTGGCAGTGTCCTCTAGATCAAGGGAGTGGACTCTGGATAGTATGATGTTTTTAATTTTTCTGAGAACATTCCCAGAAGAGGAAAAACTGGGTCAAATGAGACCTCTCATCCTACTTCTCTGACGAATTTCCATATAGATTTCAACAGTAGATGCAGAAGTTGACACACCCACAACAGTGGAGAAGGGTTGGTTTTTTTCATATATCCAACAGGATGTGATATTAGTTGAATTTTTTTAAATTTAATTTTATTTTTTTAAATTTTATTTAGAGAGAAAACAAAAGAAAACAAAACAGAAAAAAAGGGTAACAACAATACGGAATTTGAAGGAAAAAAAGAGAAGAACAAAAAAACACTAATAAATCATTACTTGATAAATTACATACTGTCATTTTGGAAATAGTTGTTCAAGTTACAAAACTAAAACATACAAAGTACACATTCAAACCATGAGACTGTTAACAGTACTGCTCCAAAATATAATAATACAGTAACATGGTCATCCATCTTAGACACTTCAAAATACATGCAATTATATCTTTTAGAGCACTTTCTTTCTTCTCTCTTTTACAGTAGCAATTACACATTTTGGGATTTATTACCCCTACATTTCTTATTACTTTTTACACTAGAGACACAATGCAATATTTATAAATATGATTCTTATTTATTTCACTTCTGAGCATAGTCTCAAGTTGTTTCCATTTCCCTATGAAGGCCTCAAGATCATCCTTCATAGCTGAGTAATACTACATTGTATAAAAATACCACATCTTTTTCATCCACTCGGCAGTTGAGGGGCATCTTGGTTGTTTCCAAAATTTAGCTATTACAAATTATGCTGCTATGAACACAGGTGCAAATATATCACTGTGACTTTTTAGTTTTTCTTTAAAATATCCAGGAGGGGAATAGCTGAATTGAATGGAGCTTCAAGTGCTAGTCTTCTGAGAATTCTCCATACTGATTTCCATAGTGGTTGCACCAGTCTACACTCCCACCAACAGTGGAGCAGTGTTCCTTTTTCCCCTCAGCCTCAACAACATTTGTTATCAGTTGATTTCTTGATGGCAGCTATTCTTTCAGTTTTGAGATGAAATCTCAATGTTATTTTAATTTTCATTTCTCGAATGACCAGTGATGATGAACATTTCTTCATGTATTTATTTGCCATTTGAATATCTTCTTCTGAGAACTGTGTGTTCATTTCAGATACCCATTTTTGGAGAGGCTCTTTGAATTTGGGCGGCTTGATGTTTTTCAATTCTTTAAATGTTCTTGATATAAGTCTTTTGTGTGAGGGGTTGCTGGCTAAAACACTATCCAATTGTGTGGGTTTTCTTTTCACTCTGATGGTGATTTCTTCTCAAGTGCAGAAACTTTTCAATAATATGAGATCCCAGTTATTGATTCTCTGAAGAGTTTCCCTGCAGTTTGCGTTTTGTTCATGAAATCTCTGCCTAGCCCTATGTCTCCAAGACTTATGCCTACATTATCTTCCAGTAGATTTAGTGTTTCTGTTTTAATGTTTAGGTCTTTGTTCCATATAGACTTTAGTTTTGTGCATGGTGATAGGCATGGATCTAGTTTCAGTCTTCTGCATGTGGAGAGCCAATTTTTCCTACACCATTTATTAAAGAGGCTATCCTTCTTCCAGTGAACATGTTTAGCCCCTTTGTCAAATATCAGGTGGCTGAGTGTCTTTGTACTTATCCTTCCATCTTCTAATCTGTTCCATTGATTCTCAGGTCTATTTCTTTGTCTGTACCATGCTGATTTTATCATGTAGCTTTGTAGTACAGTTTCCAGTCAGGAAGTGAGATGCCTCCTGCCTTGCCTTTATTGCCCAGAATTGCCTTTGCCATTCTAGCTTTCTTCTATTTCCAAATGAATTTTAGGAATGTTTTCTCTAAATCTGTGAGGTATGTTAATGGTATGTTTATTGGGATTGCATTGAATCTGTATAACAGTTTTGGTAGTATGGTCATTTTCACAATGTTGATTCTTCCTACCCAAGAGCAAAGAATATCCTTTGATTTTCTAATATCCTCTTCAATCTCCTCTTTAGCATAGTATAATTTTCAGCATATAGGTCTTTTAAATTCTTAGTTAGGTTGATTCCTAAGTATTTCATTTTTTTAGATGTTATTGTGAAGGGCTATATTTCCATAATTTCTGCAATCTATTTGCCAGTAATTTATTGAGAGTCTTTGAATCAATGTTCATTAGTGAGACTATCCTATAGTTCTCCTTTTTGGTTGGGTCTTTTTCTGGTTTTGGTGTCAGAGTCATACTTGACTCCAGGAATTATTTATGGAGGATTGCTTTCTTTTCAATTTCATTGAAGAGTTTAAGGAGTATTTGCATCAAATATTGTCTAAATTTCTTGTAGAATTCAGCCATGAATCCATCAGGACTTGGGCTATTCCATGTTGGTAAGCTTTTTTATTGCATTTTCAATTTCAATAGCTGATATTAGGTTATTCAAAATTGCTATAACTTCTTGGTTGAGCTTTTGTAGTTCTTATGTTTCTAGAAATCTGTCTATTTCCTGTGTGTTTTCCACTCTATGTGAGTAGAGATTTTCAAAGTAAGTATTCATGATCTTTTGAATTTCCATGGAATCTGTAGTAATTTCCCCCCTTTCAGTCTTTATTGCTTGAATTTGGGTTTTTTCTTTCTTTTTCTTGATAAGGTTAGCTAGAGGTTTGTCAATTTTGTTTATTCTCCTAAAAAGCCAGCTTTTTGATTCACTAATTCTTTGTGTTTTTTTTGTTTCAATTGCATTGATTCTGCTCTAATCTTTACTATTTGCTCTATGACCTTTGGTTTAACTTGCTCTTCTTTTTCTAGAAGCTTGAGATAAAGCATTAAGTTGTTTATTTGTGCTAGTTCTGTTTTCTTCATTTGAAAATTTATTGTTATATATTTCTCTCTGAAGACCGCTTTCATTGCATCCCACAGATTGCAGTATGTTGTGTCTGCATTTTCACTGAATTGTAGGTATTGATTTATTTCTTCTTTAATTTCATCTGTAGCCTACTGGTTGTTCAGAAGGTTGTTATTTAATTTCCATGTATTTATGCAGATTTTACAATTTCTTTTGCCATTAATTTCCAATTTTACTGCACTATGGTAAGATATTGTGCATGGGATAATTTCAATACCTTTTCATTTACTTAAGAATGTTTTATTTGATAATATATGGTTTACTTTGGAGAATGTTCCATTTGCACCTAAGAAGAATGTGTATTCTGATGTGGTTGAGTGGAAACCTCTGTAAACAATAAGTAAGTCCAATTGCTCACAGATATGATGCAATTCTGTTATTTCTTTGCTGACTTTTTGTCTAGTTGATCTATCTCTTTGTGACAATGGGATGTTAAGGTCCCCTGTAATAATTGTGTTCTTGTGTATTTGATTTTTAACATTCATTAGTGTCTTTCTTATAGTTGGGTACTCCTGTATTTGGTGCATATATATTTATAATTGTTAATTGTTCCTCTTGAATTTTTCCACTTACAAGTATGTAGTGACCTTCTTTGTCTTTTTTAATCATTTTAGTTTGAAGTTCACATTGTCTGCAAATAGAATAGTTGCTTTTTTCTGGGTTCATGTTGCATGCAATACTGTTTTCCATCCTTTTACTTTTAATCTATGAGTTTCCTTTTGGGTCAGATGTGTTTTTTGTATACAGCATATTGTGGGATCATGATACTTGATCCATTCTGTCAACCTATTTCTTTTGATAATTGAATTGAGGCCATTTACATTTGTGGATATCAATTATATGTACTGGCTCAACTTTGCCATTTTATGTTCCAATTGTTTGTTTTCTGCTTTCCCCCCTTATTTAATTGCTTATCCTACCTGGTGGTTTCTTTCTGTTTTTCTGGGCATTGTGGTCATTTTTATCTCTGTCTAGTATGTCTTTCAATACTCTTTCTATGATTGGTTTGGTGGGCATGAATTTCTTCAGTTGTTCTTTGTCATGGAAGCATCTTGTTTGTCCATTAAATTTGAATGAAAGTTTTACAGGGTACATCAGTCTGGGTTGAAAGTTGCTTTCTTTCAGGGCTTGAAGTACCTCACTCCAAGCATGACTTGACTTGAGTATTTGTGCTGAAAAGTCTGCTATGATTGTAATGTACTTTCCTCAATAGTTGACTTGTGTCTTTTCTCTAACAGCTTTTAGTATTCTATTTTTCTGTTGTATGTCTGAGATCTTAATTATTATGTGCCTGGATGTAGATTTACGTTGCTTATGACTGGCCACCTATATGCCTCACTTATCTGCATATCAGATTCTTTCCCCCCCATTTGGGAAATTTTCTCATATTATTTCTATGAATGTCATTTGCATTGACTGCAGTGTCTTCACTAATGCCTATTGATCTTATATTGTTGCTCATGGCATCATCTTGAAGCTTCTGGATTGTCATTTCATGCTGCTTTGTTATTTTTAAAAGTTCTATCCTTTCATGATCACTAATTAGGATCCTGTCCTCAAGGTCCAAAATCCAATCCTCAGCTTCATTTAAACGACTTTGTATGCTTTGAACCAAATTTTTTATTTCTTGGATGTCTCTTTCAGTTTGCTTCATGAATTTTGCTTGTTTTCTATATTGTTCATTCTAGGTTTCAATCAGGTCCCATGATCCTATACTTTTTTCTCTATATTTTCTTTAGTTGTGCTCAGCAACTCCTTTACTAAAGTTGTTACTTCTATCTATACATGGGAGAGTACTTCTCATTTCATTTCCTCTATGACCTCATGGAGTTTTTTTTTTTTTTTTTAAAACTTCATTCGCTATCTTTTCAGGAATTTCCAGTGTGTTACTTTTGGAGTCCTCTAATTCAGTGTCTCCCTTACTGGCTCCTGGAGGACCAGAATTTTGAGATCTCATTTTGCTTTTCCATTTTTCCATTTTCCCCTTTTGAGTTAGTGTTTGGTCCTTCAGACCTGCTAGTGTTAACTGTTGGTAGTGTGTACCTTGGTGTCCTATTATAAGGTTGATGTTTGTCCAATTGCTGGGACCCACAAAGTTGTGTCTACATCTTTTAAACTCTTACACTGATCCTCTCGTCTTATTTATTACAGTACTATGCTGATTTCATTATAGTAATTTTTAAATAGTAAAAGATTCCTTAATTTTAGACATAACTGAATGGAATAAATTAGGGATATTTTGACATCATGGTAGAAAACAATTGTATTTGCAGTGTAAAACCCAAATAACAACAGTTATATAGGAATATAGAGTCTGTTTTTCTCAAATAGCAAGACATTTTGTACTGCCTTATGCAAGAGTTGTTTCACTGAATGCAGTCATTTTGGCATTTCTGTGATTCTGTTATTGTGTACCACCAGGTTAAAAATTGGTTGCCAAATATCTAGGCATGCTATCTCTATCACAACACATATAATGTCCATAATTTTGTCACTTGCACTCATATACACATGAAACTTGGATAAAATATTTGTATATTTTACCTTATCTAGATTTGAGGCAAGTAGAATATCAAGGTTTGGGAAATAGATATTGGAGTTTCCTGCACTACAATGTCTACCATTGAGATAAATCTTTACAATGGAGATCTTTAGCACTATGTTGCTAAATGAAATTATGTTACATAGGAACTTTTATTCCAGTGTGATGGATGCTCTGTATAAGTTACTAGATTCACTATTAAATTATTTTAAATTATTCTTTTATACACTATAGAGATAAAAATATTTCATAGAATATTGGCATTATTCAATTTGACATTTAATATTGGTCTTGCATTTAACAGACTCCAGTTAGAGATGATTTAAATAAATGTATTATGTTTAAATATAATGAAGAGGTGAAGCATCATGTTCTCTGCTAAGTAACTGCTCTAGAAATAAAATAATATAGTAGCTCAGAATAAGAATAAAATTAATGGAGTTTCAATAAATTTTTGTTAAACATAATACATAAACATATAAACATAAATTTTAAATGAAAATACAACATTGTTCATGCGAATTTAAACACCTACCAGTCCAATTATTCAAATATACAATACAAAAATTCATTTATATCAACCAAAAATATTTAAAAATTATCAGATTTATTCAAGAATTGACTGGTTGAAAGGATACCTGCCCAATCAACACTTATGATTGTCACTCTGTAAACAAACACTCTTTCCCAGTGACCTTCAAGGTAAACTATCACATGGTTAAACCATCACTAATTCTTTTTATGTTTAGAAATACAGATACTCAGTGGAAACCCTAGATGACTTGAAAACAAATTTAATGACTATTTCACTGTGGGTGAAGCAAGATGTCTTGAGTCAATATCACCATATTTATATGATTAACAGGTCCTCAATATGGGTTTATAAATTGGTATTTATCTTAATGTGTACTGAGAAGTGCACAGATGAATTTTAGTACACTTTTTTAAAGAGTGTCTTTTTATCCATTTAATAAAATAAATCAATAATAATAATAATGGTAAATTACTAACAAGATACAATACAAATATTGTATAAATATTATGAATAAAATCAATTTGACAAAATGCATAAAATTGTATTCTACACTGGATAATTGGGAGATACAAAGATTTTAAAGTATGTTATGAAACACATACTTGTAATATTTAAATGGAAAACATTTAAAGAAACACAATTGTACTTTGAAAAAATATAAAGTCTAGGATGTTTTGATTTCCAGATTATCACAATTCAATTAGATCATTTGTGTGAAAAAAGAAAACTTTCATTTCAAGATCATGGAAAGTTCAGTCTCCTTGAGATTCAGTACTACACAAGTATTATTCTTCATCAGAGAGCTGAGCAAGCTAATGGGGTAATTAACCACATAAGTCCATTGAGAAGAAAACAGTTTCAAGTTATTCAATGATGTGATGTCAATGTCAGTGGTTTATTATTGTATGTCTTACTGGATGTGAGTTTATCAGTAAGAGCTAGTGACCATGGTTAGGAGACACTTTAGTTGTTAAAAGTTTTATGTTTCCTCTTCATATTTATAAATTCCTCTTATTAAGATAGCACAAAACTCTAAAATATGTTAGTCATGAAGAATTATAAATTGCCAGTTGAAAAAAATAACATACAGTGAATTCATCCATTAATAAGTACTCTCCCATGAATAAAACACCTCCCATATGTGTCTGTACCACCTGTGAGTACATAATAAGGTTTTGTGGGGATGTTTGATTACAAACTAAAATACTCTCCCAAGGCACCAAAAGACTGAAGTGAATTCCTTTACAAAAAGTGTATTTGGTCAATTTCTAAGGCTTGCCAGAGTCCTACAAGTTTTAGCATTTCTAAACTGTGCAATTCTAAAAGTTTCCACTGAGATGTAAGAAAGAGGAGGATTAATTTTAATCTCTGTAATAAAAAAATAAAGTTGACCTCTGGACATATAATGGAATGGAGTATAGATTTCCATTTGAAAAGGTAGAAGTAGGGTATAGTAAATAATTGCATCAAAGCAAGCCCAATACACAGCAGGGAAAGCATTAGACCCACCTTAAGGTTCCATGTCTAGATACCTACCATACTCATAAGTGAAATACATCAGACTCATGTGTGTAAACATCATGTCTCCCTAGTGTAAGAAACAGAGTAAATCATATCCAAAATCTACAATAGATATCATGAAAGAGAAAGAAACTGCTCAAAAGAAAAAAACTGGAATGAGATAAAAGAGAAAAAAAAATATATTTAAGATAGGATGGACCACCACACCATGCCTGGGCCCTGGAGTGCTCTCCTTATGCACTGCCCCAGAGGACAGCCATGCCCACCCCAGCTTGGACCACCATGCCATGCCTGCCCCCAGCATGTTTTTCCTGCACACTGGCCAAGAGCACCATCGCACCTACCTGGCTCAGCCCGCTGCCCTTGGCTGCCATCTCCATCTCTTAGACCAAGTACTGCTGTGAATGTTTGGCTCCTACACTCCCTACCAGTACCTTGAACTGCAATGGATTGTCTGTACTTGTTTGACAGGAGACTCAGTGACCCCTTACCCAGATAAAGGACCTCAGAACATTCCAGTCACTATGTACTCAATAATCGGATGGACATCATCCACACAGTAGGATCATAGGAGATACACTGCTGACATTTGTGACTATTGGGATTGAATAACAATATATTGGCCCAGAGGGTGAAAATGACAAAACAAAAAGCAAAATGCAGTTTCAAATATCTAGTCTATCAGGAGCAAGAACAGGCAATGGCAAAATAGAGCACTTTAAAAGTCATATCATACCAGAAATCTCTGAAAAGCTGGCAAATGAAATAAAGAAACAAATCTATGAGGCTATAGAGGAAATCAAATTTGAAATAATTTATCACATAAAGACAGAAATAACAGCTTTAGTCAATGAATTACTCAGCATAGGTAGAGAAGTAATAGATAAAAAATTACAGGAGCATGGGAAATTGATAGAAACTTTGAAACAATGTAGAAAACAAACAGAATCCATGAAACAAATTCAAAGAGAAATCCAAGAAACAAAAAATTCTATCGAAACGGGGCAAACCATTTAAGTGAAGCTGAGGATAGAATTTCAGACCTTGAGGACAGGATCACAGGCAGTGATCAAGAAAGGGTAGAACTTTTAAAAACAATGAGGCAGCATGAAATAATAATCCAGCAGCCTCAAGATAATGCCAGGAGAAAAAATATAAAATTAACAGGCAACAGTGAAGATGCAGGAGTCAATGCAAATGACTTAACTAAACTATTCACAGAAGTAATGGCACAAAATTTCTCAACCATGGGGAGAAAATCTGATACACAAATAAGTGAGACACATAGAATGCCAAACAGTCACAATCAATGTAAATCTACACCCAGACATATAATTATTAAGAAACCAGACATACAGCATAAAAACAGAATACTAAAAGATGTTAGAGAAAAGACACAACTCACCTCTCAAGGAAAGCCTAGTAGAATCATGGCAGGCTTTTCAGCACAAAACTTCAGGTTAAGATGAGCGTGGAGTGAAATATTTCAAGCCTTAAAAGAAAACAACTTTCAACTCAGACTAATATACCCAGCAAAAGAGATTCTCACACATACAACATAAAAACAGAATACTAAAAGCTATTAGAGAAAAAACACAAGTCACCTATCAAGGAAAGCCCATTAGAATCACAGCAGACTTTTCAGCACAAACCCTCAAGTCAAGATGTGATTGGAATGAGATATTCCAAGTCCTGAAGAAAACAACTTTCAACCCAGATTGATGTACCCAGCAAAACTTTCATTCAAATTCAATGGAGAAACAAGATACTTCCATGACAAAGAACAACTGAAGAAATTCTTATCCACTAAAATAATCCTAGAAAGAGTACTGAAAGACATGCTAGAGATAAAATGACCACAATCTCCAGAACAACAACAGAAAGAAACCACCAAGCTGGAAAAAATATTTAAAAAGGGAAAAAAGTAGGAAAACAAAAACAGGAACACAACATGGAAAAGTCAAACCGGTACATATCATTTATATCCATAAACATAAATGGACTCAATTCACTTACCAAAAGAAACACTTTGATGGGATGGATCAAGAAACAGGATTGTACAATATGCTGTATACAAAAAACACATCTGACTAAAAAAAAAAATAAAAACCTCATGGAGTAAAAGTCAAAAGATGGAAAACAGTATTCCATGCAACAGGAACCCAGAAAAAAGCAGGGGGTAGCTATTATGTTTGCAGACAATGTGAACTTCAAACCTAAAATAATTAAGAGAGATAAAGAAGGCCACTACATACTTGTAAGTGGAAAACTACAACAGGGAGAATTAATAATTATAAACATGTATGCACCAAATACAGGAGCACCCAACTATATAAGACCAATACTAATGGACATGAAAAACCAAATACACAAGAACACAACTGTAATAGGAGACCTTAACACCCCACTGTAACAAAGAGATATAATAACTAGACCAAAAATCATCAAAGAAATAATAGAACTGAATCATACCTGTGAGTAAATGGACTTAGTGGATGTTTGCAGTGTTTCACCCAACCACATCAGAATATACATTCTTCTCAGCTGCACATGGGACCTTCTCTAATATAGACCATACAATATCTCATAAAGCATTCTTAAGTAAAGGCAAAGGTACTGAAATTATCTCATGCATAATATCTGAGCACAGTGCACTAAAATTGGAAATTAATGGCAAGAGAAACTGCAAAACCTGCATAAGTACATGGAAATTAAATAACAACTTTCTGAATAATCAGTGGGTTATAGATGAAATTAGAGAAGAAATAAAACAATACCAAAAATACAATGAAAATGCAGATACAACATAGTCTAACCTATGAGACTCAATGAAAGCGGTCCTAAGAGGGAAATATACAGTAATAAATAGTAACATCAAGAAAATGGAATAAGCACAAATAAATAATCTAATGCTATATCTCAAGCTTCTAGAAAAAGAAAAGCAAGCCAAACCTAAAGCTCATAGAAGAGAGGAAATTATAAAGATTAGAGGAGAAATTAATGCAATTGAAACTAAAAAAAAACAATACAAAGAATTAGCAAATCAAAGAGCTGGTTTTTGGAGAGAATAAAAAAAATTGATAAACCTCTAGCCAACCTTATCAAGAAACAGAAAGAAAAAACCCAAATCCATGCAATAAGGACTGAAAAGAAGGAAATTACTACAAATCACATGGAAAGTCAAAAGATCATGAATTCCTACTTTGAAAATCTCTACTCACAGAGATTGGAAAACAGAGGAAATGGATATATTTCTAGAAATGCATGAACTACCAAAGCTCAATCAATAAGATATAACGATTTTGAATAACCCAATATCAGCTACTGAAATTGAAATAGTGATTGAATACTTACCAACAAAGAAAAGTCCAGGTGCTGATGGATTCATGGTTCAGTTCTGTAAGAAATTTAGAGAAGATTTAACACCAATACACCTTAAACTCTTTAATCAAAATTGAAATAGAAGCAGTCCTTCATAACTCATTCTTGGAGGCAAGTATCACTCTGATACCTAAACCAGAGAAAGACCCTGCCAAAAAGGAGAGCTATAGGCTAATCTCATTAATGAACATTGATGCAAAGATTCTCAATAAAATATTGGCAAATAGAATGCAGCAAATCTTCAGGAAAATTATAAACCACATGACCAAGTGGGATTTATTTCAGGAATGCAGGGATGGTTCAACATCCGCAAATCAATAATTGTAATACACCACATCAACAGAGCCAAAAATAGAAATCATATGATTATCTTGATAGTTGCAGAAAAAGTGTTTAATACAGTCCAACACCTATTCATGATAAGAACTCTACAGAAACTCGGAATAGATGGTATATACTTCAATCTCCTAAAGGCCATTTATGACAAACCAAAAGTCAACAATATACAAAATGGACAAAAACTGAAAGCTTTCAATCTAATATCAGGAACAAGACAAGGATGTTCAGTATCATCACTCCTATCCAGTATAGTTCTAGAAATATTAGCCAGAGCAATCAGGCAAGAAGGAGAAATTAAAGGAATAAAAATAGGAAAAGAACAAAGTAAATTATCATTATTTGCAGATCACATGATACTCTACATAGGAGACCCAAGAACTCCATTAAAAGACTACTAGAGGGTATCAACAAATTAAGCAGCATAGCTGGATACAAAGTCAACACGCAAAAATCAGTAGCATGCCTGTACAAAAAAAGAAACTCCCTGAGAGAGAATGAGTGGAAATATTGCCTTTCACTATAGCATCTAAAAAATGAAATACTTAGGAATCAACCAAACCTAGAATGTGAAAGACCTATATGCTGAAAATTTTTCTACTTTAATATAGGATATTGAAGAATATAGAAGAAAATGGAAGGAGACTCCTTGTTCTTGGCTAGGAAGAATCCACATTTTGAAAATAGTGATACTCTCAGAACTGTTATATGGATTCAGTGCATTCTCAACCAACATACAATTAACATACCTTACAGATCTAGAGAGAATATTCCTAAAATTCATTTGGAAACAGAAGAAACCTAGAATAACAAAGGCAATAAAGGCAAGGCAGGAGGCATCTCAGTTCCTGTCTTGAAATGATGCTACAAAACTACAGTAATAAAATTAGTATTATACTTGCAAAGAAATAGACCTGAGGATCAATGGAACAGATTAGAAAATGCAAACACTACTACAAAGACACTCAGTCACCTTATATTTGACAAAGGAGCTAAACATGTTTACTGGAAAAGAGATAGTCTCTTTAATAAATGGTGTAGGAAAAATTGGATTTCCACATGCCTAAGATTTAAAATGTAGCCATGCCTAACACCACATGCTAAACTAAAGTCAAAATGGATCAAAAATCTAAATATTAAAACAGAAACACTAAATCTACTGGAGGACAAGTTAGGTAGAAATCTTTGAGACATATGTGTAGGCAGAGAATTCATAAATAAAATGCAAACCACATGGGAAATTCTTCAAAAAATCAACAACTGGTATCTCATACTACTAAAATTTTTTGCACTTGATGAGAAATCACTAAGAAAGTGAAAAGAAAACTGACAGAATGGAAAGGAATTTTAGCCAACAATCCGACAGATAAAGGACGTATATCCAGAACTTATAAAGAATTGAAAAATATCAAGCCCCCCAAACTCAAAGACACTTTCAAAAATGGATATTGGAAATGAACATAGACTTCTCAGATAAAGATATGCAAAGGGCAAATGAATATATGAAGAAATGTTCCCCATAACTGGTCATTCAAGAAATGCAAATTAAAACAGCATTGAGATTTCATCTCACTCCAGAAAGAATGGCCTCTATCAAGAAATCAAGTGATAACAAATATTGGCAAGGCTATGGGAAAAAGGAACACCTCTCCACTGTTGGAGGGAGTGCAGACTGCTGCAACCACTGTGGAAATCAGTGTGAAGATTACTCAAAAAACTAGGATTGGAAGTGCCGTTCAATCCAGCTATTCAGCTGCTTGGTATTCCCCCCCCAAAAAAATTGAAAATGTCATGTCACAGTGATATATGTGCACCCATGTTCATAACAGCACAATTTGCTGTAGCTAAATTTTGGAAACAACAAAATGCCCATCAGTTGCAGAGTGGATGAAAAAATGTGGTATCTGTATGCAACAGAATACTACTCAGCTATAAAAAGATGACCTTGAGACCCTAAAGGTAAATGGAGGCAACTTGAGAATATCTTCTTTAGGGAAAAAATCATATTAGTAAATATCACATTGTGTCTGTAGTGTAAAAATTAATAAAAACTGAAAGAGTAATAAGATTCAAAATGTAAAATAGGTATTGTAAAAGTGAAAGGGTAGGAAAATCCTCTAAAGGATATAAAGGTATGTATAGTGTCTAAGATAGATTACCACATTACTAAATTTCTGTTAGATCATTCAAAAGAAGGTTTTTCACTGTCAATATTTGAGTGTCTAGCCATTTGTTATGCTTTGATTTTGTAATTTTATTATTATTATTATTATTTTTATTTAAAAGAGAATAAAACAAAAGGGGGCAGTACAGAGCAGATCAGAACAGGACAACATAGGCAACACAGTATTTTACATTAAGTCAGCTGGACATCAACAGTATCTAACACCATATCTCTTACTCTGCTATAGTTGAGCATAGTTTCAACTACAAAAATATCAAACATAACACAATAGCATAAAGCCATGCATGTAGTGAAAGAATTCCAGGGCATTCTGAACTGAATAACAGAAAATGATCAATGGGTATTATAATAACTCATTTTTGATAAAAAAGAAAAAAATTTGTTTGAACTATCACACATATTCAAATTCTAATAAGACACAATGTGGTAGATAGAACCAATGGTAATAGAACAAAAAAAGCATGCTAGGACTTCTAAGAAGGATAATATTAAATCAGAAATAGGTGTCATACTGTTTTCTTCAAAACAGCTGTTCATATCATCACGTATGATATAGTCAAACAAAACAGGATAACACCATTCCAACTGATGATTTAAAACTTTGAAAGACTTCGAAGCTATGAGATGGGGCCTCATGCTTACCATAAAGTCTTATATACTCTTATCAAATCTCATATTAGGGAGATCATATGGTATTTACCCTTGTGAGTT
>PVJX010023517.1:0-29185 GCA_004027295.1 Dolichotis patagonum | reverse complement strand
TGGTAAGAGAGGAGAGGAAGGCACAGGGGGTGTGGGCCTGGCTTCAGGGTACAGGGTCCCACCAGTCCCATATGAACTGGGTTTTTTTCCTCTTTTTAAAACAGGGTCTTGGAGCTGGGTGCGGTAGCTCACCCCTGTAATCCTAGCACTCAGGAGGCTGAGGCAGGAAGATCATTATGAGTTCAAGACCAGCCTGGGCTACAAAGTAAGTTCAAGGCCAGCCTGAACTGCATAGCGAGACCATCTGAAAAAGACCAAAAAAAAAAAAAAAAAAAAAAAGAAGAAGAAGACAGGGTCTCACTCTGTAGTTTAGGCTGGCCGTGAAGTTACCATGTAGCCCAGGCTGGCTTTGACCTCACAGCCGTCCTGCCTCAGCCTCCCAAGTGCCGAGATTACAGGCACACGCCACGATGCCCGGCTCCAGTGTAGACGTTTATGCCTCCCTTTTCCTCCCCAGCCTCACTGCCCCAATCTGACCTTTTGCTGCAGACGGTGCTGCTGCTGAAGGAACTTCCTTAAGTAGATTTCCCTGGTTCCAAAGTCTTCCATGGCTCCCTATTGCCTCCCAGGTCCTCTCCCACATTGCCTTGTGGCACCTGCCCACCTCCAGGGCTCCCGCACCACCTTGCTTAGGAAACTCCGACTATGACTTCCACTGTGGACTCAGAAACTGCCTTCCTGGGGAAACCTGTGGCCAGCATCGCTGTGTCCTCATGCACAGGGACACATTCCCTCCTCTTTGTACCCCTGGCACCCAGGAGCTGGCACACAGGAGGTGCTCACGAGTGCAGGCTGGCAGATGGCTTTCGTCTCCCTCGCAGCCAACGACGCCCCCATTTCCCTGCAGGCTCCTTGAGGGGAAGAACCGAGTTCTCTTAAGTGTAACTGTAAAGCCTGGCGTGCTGGCTCACACCTGTAATCCCAGTGCTTGAGAGGCTGAGGCAGGAGGAGCGCTGTGAGCCTGATCTACATAGCAAGATCCTGTGTCAGAAAACAAAAAAACAAAACAAAACAAGTAACTGTAGCCTCAAGGCTTTGAAACATTGGCCCACACAACTTAACATTCAAAATGCAGCAGCTGCCCTGAGTCGTGGCATAAGCCTGTCACCTCAGTACTGCAGGAGGCTGAGGCAGGAGGAGGCCAAGGGCAGGAAGCCGGCTCCAACCCTCCCCATGGCCCAGTGGGAACCCATTCACCCGGCACCTGCTGAGGTCAGGGCTGCCTGACTCAGGGGTGCGCAGGAAAAGGAGGACCGGGTTTCCTCTTTAAATCAGCGCAAACCAGGCTTCTTGTTTTACTGGGGGCCTTTTGATCGGGAACCCAGGTGGCACCCCAAGTAAGTGATATGCATTTCTATTTCTGCATGAAAACACATTTCAAGGGCAACTTGTTCCCTGGATAAAAACAAAGTCAGTGCGGGGGATTTAGCTCAGCAGCACAAGCGCCCGCTGGGCAAATATGAGGTCCTGAGTTTGATCCCTGGTACCAAAACAAAACAAAAAAACCCAAAGTCGGCTACTTTTGAGGAGGATCAAGCCCATTTCTTCCTTTTCTTTTCCTTTTTTTTTTTTTTTTTTTTTGGTGGGGAGGTGCAGGGTCTCAAGTTGGCCTTGAACTCTCTGTGTAGCCCAGGCTGGCCTGGATTTGTGGGGACCCTCCTGCTTCAGCCTCCTGAGTGCTAAGATTACAGGCATGTGCCTTTTCTGAAACTGGCAGTGTCCTGCCATCAGGGCTGAGTCCTTGTCATTCCCCAGATCCTGCCCAGTGCAGACAAAGGCCCCTTCCTGCTCTGCCCAGGAGTCTGACAGAGTTCTTCTGAGTCTCCCCGGCCCACGGACCCCGGTTCCTGCAGCTCTCCCCTCCCCCGCTCACCTGTTTGGCCTCTGTCTGGGCGACATGGCGAGGTTACCCTGGGGTACAGCCCTCAATGGGGGCATTGTTCCCACCTCTTCCAGAGGAGGATCAGGGAGCGGACAGGGCAGAGACGGGGAATGTCCCAGGTGCCGCACAAACTGGCTTTGTCCTCCAGGCCTCCGGCTCCCTCCCTGCCTCCTACCCACCGGCCCCCTTGCTCTCACCCTCCCAGGGCCCCTCCATAGTCTCTTCCATGGCTTGGGGCAGTGCAGCTGTCACGGGGTGGGGTTCAGCATGGCCCTGGGCTCTAGTGTGGGCGCAAGGTGCCCCTCGTCATGATAACAGCTGGGCTTTTCCTTGGCTGCGCACGCCCGGTGTGCCCATCCTGGCTTTAATGAAGCCCCATCCAGTCCTTGTCCCTCCCAGGCCTGTCCTCTCACTCCATGCAGGCCCTGAGGGGCCACCAGGAGGCAAGACAGGCTGACCACAGCTCCCAGGGCCGGGAGCCAGGACTCCGGGGTTCAGGCCACCTCTCCCTGGAGGCTTCCTTGGTCCCTGCCTGGGCCACCTGAGCACCTGCTGGGCTTTGCCCTTGTGCAGCTGCCTCCTAGGAAGTGGAGACGCTGCTGGAGACTGAGCTGGAGAAAAGACCGCCCCACCCCGCCCCTCCTCACCCTCCAGCCCAGCTTTGTCCCCACAGCAGAATGACAGCCCAGGAAAGCTCATGGAAGCCTGCCCTGCTGCAGGTGACACTGATCCGTGGCTCCAGATCCAGTTTCTGCCCTGGCGGCCCCCAGGCCCCCCTCACACCTGCTCGGGTCCCTTTGTTCCCTGGGACCCAGCACGGCTGTCTTTTATCCACCTCCTGCCCCATTCACGCCCTAAGCCCGGGCACCACCTCCAGCCTCCTGGCTGGGGGCAGCCGCTGCAGGCTGGCCAGGCGGGCACCGAGAGCTGAGCGGGCGTTGCTCTCCCTGTGAAGAACACGGGGGAGGAAGATGGGGTGCACAGGAGGAGGGCACTGTGCCCTAGTGGATGCTGCGGGTTGTCAGCTCACAGGATTTGGGTCTTTTTACTGAGGAAACTGCAAATTCAGGAGGACTTGGTTTGTGGAGGGGCAGCTTCCCCAAGGATTTGGCACCAGTTTAAACCCAGCAGAGCCGGGCAAGCCCCGAGCAGGCCTGCTCTTCCTCCCTGCACTGGCCAGGGCCATTTGTGTGCGCACTCATTTATTTCTTCATCAGGTATTTATGGACTTTAGCTCTTCGAGGCCCAGTCCTGGGTGCCGGGGCTGCAAGCCCTGCCCTGAGAGGGGCCGAGGGAGACACACAAACAGGATATTAGCTGGTTATAATTGCTTAAGAACAAAACTAAAATGGGTGAAGGGACAGGGAGCGACCAACCCAGTGATATTTTTGATAAACTCAGCAGGCCTCCCTGACAAGGTGAGGCTTGAGCAAGAGGCAGGTGCAGAGCTGAGGGAAGAGGCCTCAGGCAGGAGGAACAGTAAGTACAAAGGCCCTGGGGCAAGGGCGGGGGCCTGGCTCTGTTAAAAGGACTGCAAGGAGGTCACAGGGGCAGGAACAGAGTGAAGAAAGGGGAAGGTCGAGGAGATGAGTTTGGAATTGGATCTTACAGGGTTTGTAGACTGGTGTTATGGATTAAAAACTGGTGGTCAATTTAACACCAGCTGAATTAAGTCAGCACGGTACTGAGTGTAGATGGCCACCTGAGGAGAGCTGCCAGCATAAAAGGAGACGTAGAAAGGAAGAGAGGGCACTGTGGGTTCTCCTAGTGTCATTGTGTGGAGCCTTGGTTCTCCTGGAGGAGCTGGTCGTGCTGGCTCCCCTGATAGGAACTTGGCTGTTAGCATGGGGGGAGCTCGGGACCTTGTCGCTGAGAGTGGGTGTGGTACTTTTCAGGGAAGTCTTGTACCTTGAGTGTCCTTATCTTGGCTCTAGTGCAGAGCCCTCAGCCTGCTGGCACAGATCCTTCACCCTGATAGCATAAACCTTCTAGCTTCCCCCACTGACCTTTGGGTCTTCCCAGCACAGATTCATTAAACAGACTGGCATGAGTCATTGTCATGAGCTCTGGGCCTCCAGTTGGACTCATGGAGGGCATTGTCATGGGCTCTAGGTCTTCAGCTGGACTCATGCAGGACGTTGCTGTGGGGTCCAGACCCTCGGCTGGATTTTCTAGGTCTTTAGCATTGTGGACAGAGTCCCTGCACTTTCTTGTATTTAACTCTGGATGGCCATCATAAAAGAATATTATACATTCTGGGTCTTGTAGGTAATTTTTCTCCTGGTAACCCCTGACTACAACTGGCCACGATTTTTACTTTATTATGAGTGAGGAAGGGTAAGGAGAACACCAGGGTGACCCTTCTTTCAGGATTCCCTTCTTTCTTACTCTTCTCCAAGATTAGGGAGAAGTTAAGAGAAAAGTTGTGGCATCAGACAGAACCTAGATCTATCTATCTATCTATCTATCTATCTATCTATCTATCTATCTATCTATCTATATCTATTTTTATCTATCCATCCACCCACCTATCCATCCATCCATTCATTCACCCATCCATCCACCTATCTACCCATCCATCTATCCACTCACCTACCCATTCATCCATCCACCCACCCATCCACCCACCCATCCATCCACCTACCTACCCACCCACCCATCCACTTGACAACTGCACGCTGCAGGCCTACTGTGTGCTTGCTGCTGCCACTTGCTAGCTGAGTGACCTCAGGCCACTGGCTTATTTTCTTTACCTGTAAATTGGGGCCAGTGATCATCCTTCCTGCGGAGACTGGAGGATTTTTTTTTTGGTACCAGGGATCGAACTCATGACCTCACACTTGCCAGGCAGGCACTTAAGCCACTGAGCTAAATCCCCAGCCCGAGACTGGAGGATTAAACAAGACAGGGGGCTTAGCTACTTCACACAGCACAGGGCCAGCCTTCCTGGCTGTGGGTGTCATCATCTTTACAAGCTCCTCTCTGACCCTCTCTGTGCCCCAAGCTCTCTGTCCTCTGCCCCCTGCCCTAAGAGTCTGGTACCAAAACCTCACAGAACCCTTCCTCTAGGCCTCCCGTTCTCGCTCACCCACTCAGCTTCCCAGAATGCACCCAGCCTGGGGTGGCTCCACCCCAGCAAAGCAGATGCCCGCCTGGGGTGCCTCCTGGGAATACAGAGGCCCCCAGATGGAGCTGAACCTTGTAGGGAGCAAAACCTGCAGAAAGCCCAGGCTTTGCAGCCAAGCCCTGAGCTGATGGGCAAACCCCGGCTCCAGATCGAGATCCCTGCAAGTCACTTTCTGTCTCTAGGCCTCGGTTTCTTGTCTGTAAAAGGGAGCGAAACACCACAGAGCTCTTGGCAGAGGGAGCACGAGGAGCAACCTGCACCAGCTGAGGTCGTGGGGGAGGAGCAGGCGATCTGGACCCTTCTGGGGGGCAAGTCCCAGCAATCCCAGGAGTCAGGAGCCAGAGCTTTCTTCAGATTCTGCAAGGGGCCCTGAGCCAAAAAGATGAGGATAGGAAACGGCATGGCCGTGACCTGAAAGAATGTTCTAGAAGGTTCAACTGAGTCATTCATTTTTCAAAACTCATTCATTCAGGAGGCATGTTTTTTGCACTCTGTACCCAGTCCTGAGGGGGAATCAAAGACACGCACAGAGCTAGGTGTGGTGGCCACACTCGTCATCCCAGCACTCTGGAAGGCTGAGGCAGGAGGATGGCAAGTTCGAGCTTAACCTGGGCAACTCAGTGACTTAGTGAGACCTCGTCTCAAACTGCAAAAGGGGCTGGGGTTGTAGCTCAGGGCAAAGGCCCTGAGTTCAATCTCCAGTATTGCAAAAAGAAAAAAAGACAGGTAGCAGCGCCCCCCACCCCCATCCTGAGATGCTCCCACTTAGGTGGCTGCCCTCAGTCTCTGGAGAACCCTGTCCCAGCGTCTCCACTGGTCCCTTCTGCTCCCTGGTGGGGAAGGCAGTGCAAGTGGGGGGCACTGTCTCAGGCCATCAGCTCACAGGGACGCCAGTGACTGGCCCCACGCCACACTGCGCCTCCTCCAGCATGTCCTCCAGCTCATCAGGCGTGGACAATCACTTCCCCTGCGCCCCCTCTCCTGTCATCTTTGGCCCCTTTCGCTATCCTTCCTCCTCTCTTTGCCCACAGGCCTCCCTCCCACACCAAATGCATGGGAACCGCCCTGGCTGGGGTCTCTGCTCACCGCCCTCCCTGTCTCCTTCCCCAGAGCTGAGCCATGTTGGAAGAGGCAGGCTGGCTTCCGTGGAGAAGGTATGGGGGGTTCGGAGAGACGGAGGCACCTGTGGAGGGACGGTCCCCATGCACGCACCCCCAGTCTCTCTGATGCTGCTGTGGATAAGCCAGGCCCCGGCCCACGCGAAACTTCGCACACACCTGCAGCTCCAGGCAGTCCCCTCGCCCTCGTCGGGAGCTGGCCCCATGCCCAGCTCCCAGCCCAGGGTGCCAGGCAGCAGCCAGGGACGGGAGGCCCCGCGTGTTCCGTATTTATTTATTTATTTGAAGGGCCAGCATTTACGCAGACCTGGTTCTGCTTGCCCCCGGGGCCAGGAGGAGGGGACGCTGATGCCTGGACCTTTGATGTCAGAGAGGAAAGATGGTGAGATGGTGCCGAGAGTCATTATGCTATGGGGTGCCTGCGTGGGGGGAGCCTGGTGACATCACCTCATGGGGACAAGGACAGCAGGCCCCGAGGTGTGGCCCAGGGGTGACTGGACAGGATCAGAGGTGGAGAAGCGAAGCCTGGGCCAGATCCGCAGTCCACAGCCTGGTGCCCCCTACTAGGGGTTTGGGAGCACACCTGTCCCCCAGGGAAGAGCCCACTGGCCAGGGGGGCCCACTGTCACCCTCCAAGGAGACATCCAGGGCCATGCCAGAGGCTTACACAGAGCCAACGAGCAAGGGACAGGTGGATAGAAGCGTTGACACGGAGGCACAGACAGGGGACCTCAGCTCATCTACACGTCACCCATGGGTGATAAGCGAGGAGACATCAAGGGAGCAGCACCCGGGGCCACACTGGGGCGGGATTCCAGGCAGCTGCCAAGCTGGGGGAGGGGTGAACCCCTATAATCCGGCACTCAGGAGGCTGAGACAGGAGTGCTGCAAGTTCAAGGCCAGGCTGAACTGCATAGAGAGACCCTGCCTGAAAAAAAAGAAAAAGAAAAAGAGGGGTCATTAGGGCCTGCAAGGCTGGCCAGCCGTTCGCTTTCGCTCTGCCTGGAAAGGGTTTCAGGGGGTGCCAGGTGAGAGCGGTACAGAGAGGGCTCGAAGCTTCTACTTCACTGATGGCCGTGAATCCCGGCCTGTTCACTCGTGTCATTCTCTGTCTGTCTCCCGACCTGCCTGTCTGATACTTGCACATGTCTCCTCCCCATGAGTCATCTGAGGATGGTCCTGTACCCCTCCGTGGCCCCATGTGTAGGTCCCAAGACTGGGGACATTCTCTTCCCTGATCACGGTGCAGTTCTCAAGTTTTATTCACTGCCCCCACACACTCTTCTGTCTAATCCGCTGCCCGTGTGTCCCTAGTGCCTTCTTTGCTTAATGTGTGTTTTTTAAATTTATTTTTGTTCGTACGTTTGCGGTACCTAACGTGGGGTCCACTCATGGGGGAGTCGGTGCCGGTTCTAACAGCATCTTAACTCTTCTCGTTTCTCCTCCTTGTCCTGATCCCCGTCCCTTCTCGAAGCCATTCTCTGCCTTTGTCACTCACCTAAGGAGACGCTGTGAAGGGTTCCTCCCTTCCCCTGCAGTTCATGGGCCTCAAGACGTCACAGAGAGACAGGGAGGGACGAGGCTGTGACATCCTGGGTTACACTTTGCAGCCTTTGACAGGGCGAGGGGGCAGCCACCAGTGTCAGGTGTCACAGCCTTGTAGTGACACTCCCCAAGTGCCCTGTGGCCTGGACACCCCGCGCCCTGGCCCCTGAAAACCTTGCTTCCGGGTTCTGCTGCTGTGTCCTGCAGATCTAGTTGTCACCTCCCTGGTGCACACTCAAGGGGGCAGGGAGCAGGGCCAGAGCATGACATCAGTTGTTCCAGATGTTCCAGCTGGCAAGGCCCGGGCTCAACAAGGCCAGCGGTGGCCAGTGGGAATGAGGTGGCTCAATCCCAGGGGCCTCTGGGACGTAAGAAGGCGGGGTCTCCCTGGAGCACCCGGCCCCGCTGAAACCCCCCTCCCTCTTTAGCTTCTTCTGGAAAGGACCCCTCCGCTCTGAGGCCCTGGTCCCCTACACATCCTCTGGTTCCAGCTGGAGGGGGGCTTCTGTGCCTCCTCCCTGCCCGCACCTAAAATGGGGGCCAGTTCCAGATGCCTAGTAGATACCAGTACCTGTCTGTGGAACGAATGAATAAGTCAACCGATGAGCAGTTTTTCTGTCTGTCTGAGAGCAAGTTAGCACTTCCTGTCATGGTTCTAGGACTCCAGTCCAGTCGCTGGGCAGCTAACGGGCTCCTGCACTTCCTGCAGCACAGACTCTGCCCTCCGCCCAAGCTTAGCCCCACCACGCACTGCCTACCGGGGAGAAAGGGCCGGGGAGAAGGCGTCATGGACGCAGCGGTGCCCGCCTGGTCTTCTAGGTTCAAGGCCCAGTAGGTGGGTTTGTAGCCAGAGGACTCCTGGCTCGGCAGCCAGGACCTCTCGGTGTATTTTGATGCGTCTTGGAAGGTTTCACTGTCTACCTTTCTAGAGGCAAGTGGACATCAGGGGGTGCTTTCTACAACCTCCTTTGGGGCCCCCCAGGCCCAGCCAAAGCTCTGCACACCAGGCGTGGGTGGCTGGACTGTGGAAGTTGACTCAAGCCTGTGTCCTCGGTCTGCGCCAACCAGGCCAAAGGTGTCGCATACCCTGCCTGGTCCGGGATGGTGTCCAGACCCCGGTCCCCAAGGTCCTCCCACCCTTGCTGGACAGCAGCCTCTCCCAGTGACTCAGCCCTGACGTCATGGTGCGAGCGGAAAGGCCATGGGTGTGGGAGGTGGAGGCTCCCTCCCTCCTGTCCTCACCTCCCGGGGCTCAGTACCCATAGCCTCCTTCCCTCCCGACAACGACGTCTTCTCCCATAAGCCTTTGAGCCAGGCGCTGTTGCCCTCGGCCATGCAGACATGGCCTGGCCACTGCGGGTCACACGCACACAACATAGCGACACAGCATGCATCCCACTCCCCCCTGCCAGGGACATTCTCTGCTCACTCATGGCCTGTCCTTGGGGCCTGCCCTGGATCCCCCTGTCCGCTTCCCTCAGCTGTTTGATCTCCGCAGATAGAAGAGAACTCCTGGGTCCCACCCCCCTTCCCCGCAGGCCAGTGCACTTAGCTTCCAACTCCGTCAAGCTGCACCCGCCCCGCTGGCCCCCTCCTCCGCCCCACTTCAAAGCACGAAGCTGGCAGGAGCTAATTACATGCCCCCCACCCCCTGGCTTGTTAAGTGTCATTAGCCCCAGTTTACAGATGAGGAAACTGAGACTGGGGAGGTGGAGGATGTCACCCCCCTCCATCCTCACCCTGGCCCCTGAGCCAGAGCTGGCACAAGATCTGGGGGCCCTGCCAAGATGCCCCTTCTGGAAGGACCTGGGGACCCACTTCCTGTCCACCCTCCCCCCAACTCTTGTTTCCTTGCTTTGGAGTTGGTGGAGGCTCTGGGCAGAGCCAGCAGTCCCAGGGATGGGGTGGGCAGGGAGACACTCGGAAATCACACACAGGCAAAATGCAAATGAGCCCCCAATTACTCTGGAGTCAGGGTGAGGTGCTGCAGGTAATGGGGCGCAAGGAGTGGAGGGACCCCCGCCCTCCTGTCATTGGCTGGCACAGGCCCCCCATGGGAAAGGAGGGGCGATGTTCTCACTCTCGGGGCCTGGGTGAGCAGGGCGGGGCCGGCCAGGTGGTGCTGACGCTGGCTGGGCCTCAGAGGGTGCCTCGCTGGGTGTCAGCCAGGACAACCCTGCCCTGGGGACGCCAGAGCCCAGGCTCCCCGCTGAGGACAGCGGCCCTCTGCGGCCTGGGAGCACGGCCAGCTCTCTGACCCTGTTTGACTTGGCCACCTAGGGCTTAGGGGGCTGGGAGACCTTTGAGACACCCCCTTTACAGACAGGGAAACTGAGGCCCTGAGAGGCCACACGGTGCAGAGGGAAACACAGAGAATCTACAGGGCTCAGTCAATGAAAGTAGGGGACAGCAAAGGCCGGGGAGGAGGGCGTGGTGGGCAGAGGAGAAGTGGAGGGCTGCGGGACGAAATGCACTGCCCACGAGGGCGTTCCTGTCCACGCTGGGACCCTAGGGTGGATTTCCTTCACAGCTCCTTCACGGTCAGCAGAGCTGCCCATAGCTGAGGGTTCTGGTGCTAACCACTCTGAATTCAGGAGGCTGAGGCAGGAGGGTCACCAGGACTTCAAGGCCAGCCTGAACTATGTAGGGAGACCTTGTCTCAAAAAGAGAGAAAGAGGGCCCGGGAATTTATCTCAGCAGCATAAGAGCCTGCCTGGCAAGCCCAAGGTTGTGAGTTCAATCCCCCTGTACCAAAAAAGAAAGAAAGAGAGAGAGAAAAGAGACAGAAAGAGAGAAAGAAAAAGAGAAACAGAAACAGAAAGAAAAAGAAAAGAAGGAAGGAAGGGAAATTTGGGGGTCCTTTGGCCTGGTGACCCCTTGTGAGTGTTCAGGGCCTGCTGAAGTGACTGGGAAGGAAGGCACAGAAGGCAGAACACAGTGGGGACACCGTCCTCTGACCCTCTTCTGCTTCCGTGGGGTGACACCCTCATGGAAGGACATTAGCAGACCCGCTGTGGGAGGTCCCAGAGGGCCCTCGGGGTCTCTGACGTTCACACGCCCAAGTTCCACATCTCCTCCCTGTAGATGGGGAGGCGCAGGAGCCGGCAGGGAGCAGGCTGTGAAGTGGCTGCAGAAAACAGGCAGAGCCTGGCTAGAGAGGTCCCAGGGCAGCCACCCTTTCTCCTGGTGCTCCTTTGGGGTCCTAAAGGGATTTGGAAGTGGGGAGCAAAGCCCCCTCCCCTAGAGGGCTGGGAGGGTGAAGAAAACCTCCCGGTCCATCCCGGGCTGGCTGTGGCAGGGATGCCTCCAGCGCCGTGACCCAGAAGGAAGACCAGGCATGACAGAGTTTCACGGGGCCAGGCCACCTCCCACAGCTGGTGAGCAGGGCAGAGACTTGCTCCTTCACAGCCAGGGTGGTCATCAGTGCTGGCACTGGGGAAGGAGGAGGGATCAGATCGTGTCTGGTACCCTAACCCTCAGAGGGGATTAAAGTGCCCCCTACTCTTGCAGGGCAAAGGGGCAGAGCCAGAGGGAAGGGGTGGAGGCTGGGGTACCTTGCAGGCACCTCTGGAAGTTGTGGGATTCATTCTTTGGGAGGGGTGAGGCCCAGGGCCCAGCCACTTCTCTGGCCTCCACCCTGTCCCCTGTGGCCAGCCCTGCTTCTGGAGCTCTTTCAAGGCCACTCATAGGAGATGGAGGGGAGCCTGTGGATCTGGGTACCCTTCTTCCTGCTTTTTTTCAGAGACAGTGTCTCTTGCCATATAGTCCAGGCTAGCCTTGAACTTGTGATCCTCCTGCCTCAGCCTTCTGAGAACTGGGATTATAAGTGTAGGCCACTATGCCCAGCTTTTTTTTTTAAACCATGACTCTCTAGACAGAGTTCCTCCCGGGAAGAGGCCACCCATCTCCCTAGCCAGCTCATCAAACTCAGCCCTGGTCCTGGGGAGACAGTCACCAATCCACTGGGGAGGCCGGATGGTCCGTGCTCAGGATAGAGACCCAAGACAACAGCAGGGGGACCGCTGAGGGAAGAGAGGGGCTGGGGCTCACAGGGCAGGAGGCCGCAGGGCAGAAGGGGAGCTGGGTGCTTCTTCCCCTGCGCCCTCTATGGCTCTGCCCAAGACCCGCCTGGTCCCAGCAGAGACAGGGCAGCAGGGCCTGGTGTGGCCTCAGCAGGGAGCTGAGAGGCGCTGCCTTCAAGGCCTGGAGAAGCCCAGAGTGACAGCATGGAGGAGGAAGCCTGGAAGCCAGAAAGTCGGGCCTTAGTGCGGCCCCACAGGGAGGAGGGAGGGATGCAGGGCCCGAGGCAGGCCTGGGCCGGAGCCCCGGCTGCGCCCTGCGTGCCCACTCGGCCCACCCCAGCTCTCCCCAGGCCCGGCTCCCCCCCGCCAGCCCCCCGCCGCCGCTGCCTGCAGAGAAGGCGCAGCGCCGTGGTGAGGTCGGGGAGCCTCGGTGGGGGTTGATGGGAGACCGCCAGGCGCCGCTTAATAGGATTTTAATTATACAGCTCCAGCAAGAATTCTTTCCCCCCTGGGCTTGGGCCCTCACAGATACCTCCATCTCCGCCTCAGCATCTTCCCACCCTGGCAGCCCCGCTGGCTCGTCTGCCCTCACCCACTGCGGGGGACCCTGGCCTGGCTCCTGGGCGCAGGGGGAGGGCTTGGCGTCCACCTCCAGCCGCGGTGGCCGGGACGCAGGCTCCCGGGGAGGCCTGGCGTGGGGAGCCCCTCCGAAGTCCCTCCGCACCGGGCGCCGGGCACGGCGGGGTGTGACCGCCTGTTGGTGCCCCCATGCACGCCATGCTCATTTTTCTGGAATGATTCTGCCCCCCGCCAGGCCCTTTGGAGGTGACTGTCTCATGTGACACTGGAAGAGGCCAGCAGAGCAGATGGAGCGATAATCTCTGCTTTAGGGGTCAGGAAACTGAGGCCCAAGAGTTGAGGTGACTTGCTAAGGACCTGAGGACTCCACGCTCACAGATCTGCCCTCGGCCCCCAGCACCCACGTGGCCAGGAGGAGCTGGGACACCCTGGTCTGTGTTCAGAACCCCCTCCCTGTTCCCCTCTGACTTTTAGGCATGAGATGCTACAACCCCCCGAGTCCGGGGCTGGGTCCCTGACTTCACTCCCCAGCTCCCCCATCTGTCCCCTGTGACCCACTACCCGCATGGCACTGTCTGCTTACAGTCTGGCCGTCACCTAGGTGTCCTTGACTCATCAGCACAAACCTTGCTGTGGCCACCAGTGAGGCCCTGAGACCCCCTCAGATGGCTGTGCTCTGTAAAAATGTCCCCCGCCTTGCAGACGGCCTGACCCCTTGCTGGATCCCTCCTCAGGCAATGCCAGCCACCAACACGTCACCAACTTTCTCAGCGGTAGCGCGTGTGAGTGAAGTGGGTTTTTGTACATCTTTATTACTCACAATGTAGCCCAGGCTGGCCTTGAACTCTCAGCAATCCTCCTGCCTCAGCCTCCATGCTAGGCTCACAGGCGTGTGCCGCCATGCTGAGCTTCCCTACTGCTAACATCCTGTATTACCAGGGTGGGCTGGTGCCGGCTAAAATTTCTTTTTTGTACTGGAAATTGAATTCAGGGTCTCTCGCTTGCCAGGCAGGCTATTGTGCCACTGAGCTAAATCCCTGGGCTCAGTTAAGAAATAAACAATGGCACATTACTACTAACTCAACATTCTTTCAAAATTTACCATCTATTGTATATTTCACAGGTAATTCCTGAATACAGTCCTGTGTACACTATGGACCTCCTGTCACCCCTTCCCCAAGGCCTGTCCTGCCCTGCCCAGGGGTGACCCCTCTGCCTCTTCTGTGCCCCTCAGCCACTGGGATGCCGTAGGCACTCGCAGTGGGGCTGTGAACAGACTTAACTGACCGTGAGACCCCTGGCTGGACAAAGCCTCTGCCCACCTCTGCCGGATGTGGCCTCGGGTTTCTGCTCCAGGCAAGTCCCGGGCTCGGCCCCACCAGTGGAGGCAGCTGACTGGTACCCTCATCTGTCCAGCTCATCCGCACCTCCTTCCCTAGAGGGCAACTGTGAGCCGTGGCTGGGGCCCGCCCGCCCGGCAGAGCCCGCTGCCCCCTCTAGGGTCACAGAGGCCTCCCACCGATACTGTGCCATTTTTTCCCACCGTCGGGCCTGGCCAGACTTCGCCATGGTCACCCAGCACCCACAGCAGGGTGGACCTGTCCACCTGAGGGCCGTCCATCTCGATGTGTCGCCCGCCACTCCCTCCGCCCCTGCCTCAGCGCTCGGCCGCCTCTGCAACGGCAGGGAAAGGACGGGCCTGAGTGAAGACAGAGGCGGTGGCCGTCACCCACGAAGGCCTGTCCTGCCAATTTCAGGTTCTCCTGGGCCTCCTTGCCTTCCCTTCGGTGCCTGGGTCATCAAGTCGGTGAGGAAAAGGCAGGAAGTGTGCTCTAGAGACCAGCAGAGTCCTGGGGGGGTACCCGGGAGGAAAGTGGGGGTATAGCTCAAGATGTGTGCGTGCATGTGCGTCTGACGGGGTACATGTGTGTGCATGTGAGCAGGCTGAGGAGGGGGCCGTGCCCCCCAGATTACTCAGGGCAGGTCTGTAGCCGGGAGGCCAAACTCTGGGGGGGGGACCCAGGTCTCCGGCCACCATGGGACCCAAGCTCAGAAGAAGCCATGGAGCTGGCCAGCCCAGGGAGCAGGGGCCACAGCATCATGGCCGCTGCGGTGGCAGGAGATGAAAGGCCAGGAGCAGGGCTGTTGGCAGAGGGACAGGCGGGCGGGTGGAGGCGGGTGGGGGAGGGGAGATAACCATCTGCCAGGTGTAGACATGGCGGAGTGTGGAGGACTCGGGCGGAGTCCTAGCCCTTGGGATCCGGAGCCCGAAGTTGGAAGGGTTCCCTGTGAGGTCATCTGGTCCGGCCTTGTGCCTGTGGGTGCTTGGCCTCAAACCGTGCAGGCCCTGCCCGGGGGTGGCTTCTGGGGCTGGGTGCTCCTGCTGGCTCTGCACCCAGTCCCAGCAGCACTTCCTGAGCTCCGACTCCGAACCTGGCATGAACCTGAAGCCGCAGCCCTCCCTGGGGACGGTCGGCCAGGCCCTGCCTCCTGCAGTCACCTACAGTCACCTGCTGGATGCTGGAGGCCATCAACACCTCCAGACCGGGTCTCTTTAGCCATATTTTGTCCCTGGTTCTGAATTTCTCTCGATTGGGCTTTGTCATTATTGGCATCTCAACCTTACAGGAGAAGCTTCCCAGATGGTGGGAAAAGGAGACAGAACTGTCTTGCTTCCTAAATCTCTCTCTGCCTCTCTAAATTCACCCGAACTTCTCTAGTCCAGGCTGCTGCCTTTCATCACCCAGACACTCCTGCCTCATCCCTCCTCTGGTCTCCTTCCCCGGCACTCCACGGTAGCCTTTCTAACGAGACTCACGGTATTTATCATTCTCCGCTCCACACGCGTTCACACGATGCTGCCTGGAGCCAGGCCGGGAGCCTGGCTGAGCCCCCAAACCATAAACGCAGGGCAAGACCTTGGCTACAGCCCCCTAGCAGCCCAAGAATGCAGGGTCCACTGTGTTCTGCAGAGCACGACCCACCTGTGACCCCCACCCACTGAGCCCCACCAGGGGCGTCTTGCTCTAAATTGTTGAAATAAACAGCAATCCTGTCTGCGTGCCAGTGTCAGAAGTGGGACTTGCAGAAAATAAAAAATACATTGATATCCTTGTTAAATCCTCCTTCCCCTGGTGCCTCGGGACCTGCACCATGTGGTTGACTCGGGGTGCCAGGAGAACAAGGAGCTCCCCCTCTCTCTGGGGGGTGGCTCAGAGTGTGGCAGACTTTTGGCGGCCCGAAGAAGAGAGACCCTGGTGCATTGGGACCTGCACTGTGCGGTTGACTCGGGGTGCCAGGAGAACAAGGAACTCCTCCCCTCTCTGGGGGGTGGCTGTGATCCTGCCTGCATGTGGGCTGAGAATCAGACATCTCATGTCGTCTTGTCCCCCATTCCATGTCTGCCCTCCCCCTCCCCCCTGCCTAGCAAGTGGGAGCCAGTGAACTACACATCTTGTGAAAAGATTGGCTATGTTATTTAGTATGAGCTCTCCATATGCAAGGATAAGGACAACCATTTGGAAGAAAACAAGAGACAATATGACAGATAGTGAAGATCTCTGATTGTCTAGCTTTGAAATTTATGTTTTCTTATGTTCCATTCTGTTCTGTTTTGTTGTGTTTAATTTTATTCACTTTTAAAATAAAAAAAATTAAATCCTCCTTCCCTTCAGACACACAGTTGTTTTACTTTAAAAAAATTCATGAATAAGGTGATGAATTCTTACATAACAAGATTTCCTAGTAGTATTGAACATGCATGTTCTTGTTTCTCTGAGTCCCAGGGTCCTCACAAATTAGTAGTCTTCACAACAAGTGCACACAGCAGGAGAGAAACGTCTTGATCTTCCACTTAGCCCTGTAACCCCTGTAACGCCATTCCTGTAAAGGATACTAAGGTAGTACTCTCGTGAAATTTGATAACAAATCTATTTTTTTTTCTTTTTTAGCACTAGGGGTTGAAGCCAGGGGCACTCTATCACTAAACTACACTCCTAACCCTTTAGATTTCATTATTTTTATCTGTCCTGCTGAATTTTCCAGGCTATGCTTTAACTCGGGATCCTCCTGCCCCAGCTTCCCTGAGGGGGAGATGATAGCTCTATGCCTCTGTTGCCTGTCTCCTATGGAATCATTACCTTGTCAGGTTGAAGGAAGTGAACACTGGAGTCACAAAGCATTAGGCTTTATTTTTAAAATCTGATTTTTTTTTTTTTTTGGTACCGGGGATCGAACTCATGACCTTGCGCTTGCCAGGCAGGCGCTTAAGCCACTGAGCTAAAGCCCCAGCCCTAAAATCTGATTTAATGAGGTCTACACAGTTTTAGATTAAAAATATAAATGTAATTAAACATTAACTTAATGTTTTAATATCCACTAACTATAAATTTATTTTCTCCCTTTGAAGGTAAGCTTTTATTAAATTCTGAGACAAGTTCTCACTAAATTGCCCAAATTGGGTCTCAGTTTATAGCCTTCCTGCCTCAGCTTCCTGCATGCTGGGATTATGGTGTGTGCCAGCACTCCTGGTTTAGGATATTGTAGTCATAAATATTCAGTTCCATGAAATACCTGACTTTATGCAAATTTCTGATTTTGTAGTTACAAAGAGATACTGTCAGGCAAGGTAGAAAGACCCTATTTTATTTAGCAATTTATTATCTCAACTTGTGACCCTCCAGTTGTCCTGGTCCTCGCACATTCTGGGGGTGGTCTCTCCATTTCCTGCCAGGCTCTTTGGCTTGGTCACAAAAGCCGGTAGTACTCAGCTTCCGCCTGCTTCTCCAAGTCTGTCCCCAGGCCACCCAGGGCATGAGAGTTACAGGACACAGACACCTTGCCGGCCTCCCCGGCCTGAGAGGACCTTCCTGTCCTGGCCACCCAATGATGGGCAGTTGCTACCCCTGCTCGGGGCCTCAGCCCAGCCCTGCCCCCCTGACCCCAGCAGTGGCGGGGTGCCCTCCCAGGTGTGTGGCAAACCGTTCTCACCTCACATGATAGGCTGGTAAGCAGCTTCCCCATGCATCAGGGTCTTCCGGTAGCAGGAACTCGGGGTTCAGTGGGAACCGGGCTCGTGCCAGGAGGCTGGGGGCCTGACTACCACAGACATCTGTAGGCCTCGGCCACACAGGGGAACCAGGCTGTGGCCTAGCGTGAGCCACTGAAGAGCCCTGAAGAGCCACGCTGGTCTGAGGAGGCTGGGGACCCCCGACCGGCTCCTGCTGCTGCCACCATTGGGAGCCAGGTGGTACCTGGCAGCCAGGGGCTCCACAAAGAGGGCAGAGCGCGGAGCACCCACTGTCCTGTGTCACCCTGTGTCCTCAGAGAACCACAGCCTGTCTGTCAGGGGGGCAGCCAAAGACCACCCCAGCCATCTCCTGCTGGACAGAGGAAAGTGAGGCTCAAGGGAAAGAGGGTGGCCTGTCCCTGGGTGATGGAGAGGGGGAGCCAGGCTGGACTTGGGGTCTCCTAACCCCTCATCTAAGGGGGTGCTCTGACCATCCCTCAGGCCGCTAGGATGATGACATTCTCTGCCCAGAGCTGGTGGAACCCATAGCAATGGGGACATAACCCAAGTCCCACTGTGGTCATTGGGCCCGTGGGAAAACCTCCCGACACTGCCTTCCTTGGGGCTCCTTAGCTCCCCCTGCCCCTTCCTGCCTCAGCCTCCTCTGTCTGCCTGTCTCTTTGGACTGCAGTCTCCGGCCTCCCTAGCCCTTGTGCCCTCTGCCCAGCCTTCAGCTCTGCGTTCCGGAGCCTGAGAATCTCCATTCAGCCTCAGCTCCCAGGCCTGGGCTCCTGGGATCCTGGTTGCTTTAACCCAAAGGCCGCACACAGAGTCTGAGGCGCCCACGAGACCTGGGAAGTAAGTGTCCCGCTTTTGCCTTATTTATTCACTTATATGTTACTATCCTCAGCATCCTGCCACGGGTGATAAAAAGGACCGAGGGCCCACGTGAGCTCAGAGGTCCTGCTTACAGACAGGTACCATCAGTGTCTGCTCCACTTTCCGGCTGGAGAGAGTCCAAAGCCACCCCATTAGGAGGGCAGGCGGGGCTGGCTCCAGGGGCATGAGGTGGCCAGCAGCGGGCAGTCCCGCCCTCTCTCCCTGTCCTCAGCCCCTTAGCCTTTGACTCCCCCCGCAACACCTAAGAAACCTGCTGTCCAGGAGCCGGATTGGGTGGAGACCCGTTCAGGGGCACACGGGGTTTCCCCCTCTGCCCTCTCTCTCGCATCGGGAGAGCAGGAGTGCTGGCACCTTCGGGGGCTGTGAGAGGGACAGAAGGGACTCTGGCCCCTCCCTGGCTGTGCCACTCCTGAGAGGAGATGGGAGCTGAAACAGAAAATGTGGAACCCCTAAGCCTCAGGCCCCAAAACAGGCACAGTGGGACAACACTGGGGTGCATCTGGTGTTGTTCGGGCAGTTTCTGTGTGTTCCCAGAATGCACCGCGACCACCCCGCTCACACCTGGACCTCCCCAATCTTTGAGCAGCAGTGCGGTTCGGTCACCATTCCCTGCGGGCTTGAGGTCTCCTGGCAGGACAGAGGCCTCACCGGCCTCCCTGGGAAGCACTGGGATGGTGAGCGCAGAGCCGGGCCAGAGACTGCAGGCGGCTTCCAGGAGACGGCAGCGAACCCCGCATGGCCACCTCTGCTGGATGAAGCCAAACAACTGCAGTTCTCGTGGTACAGGAACACCGACCAGCTCGGGAAGGAGGGATCGGCCGTGCTGTGAAGGGTCTGCCTCAATACAGCCAGAGAGAAGACGAAAACAAACCCAATCATGTTTTAAAAACCAAGTCAGGCATGGTGGAGCAATGCCGTAATCCCAGCCCTCAAGAAACTGAGGCAGGAGGCTTATGAGATGGAGGCGCCTGGATCACAGAGTGAGATGCTGCCGTAAAAAAAAAGTTATCCCAGCACTCAGGAGGCTGAGGCAGGAGAACCATTGTGAGTTCGAGACCAGCCTGGGCTACAGAGTGAGCTCAAATCCTGCCTGAATTGCACGGAGACCCTGTCTCAGAAAGAAAAAAAGAAAAAAGAAAAAAACATGAAGGCAATTCCAAGACTGGATGGGCAACAGCGTCCATGTCCTGTGATAGGCCTAGGAAGCTGGAGAGGATGTGGGGTGAATCACTCTGACTTCATTTTAGGGGGCGCTGCAGAGCCGGGGGTGTCAGGAGAGCAAGACGACTTTACCGCACTATGCCGCACCAGCCTAGGGGAAGGGGGGGGTGGCTTTCCTGGCCTCCCAGCCCGTCCCCGCAGTCTCAGGCTTGTGTGGGAGTACGTGTGGATGTGTGTATAGCTGGCGCACGCCAGTGTGTGCTTATCACCGGGGCCCTGTGTATTGGTAGGAGCACGTGTTACAGGGTGAGCTGGTATTGGGACCCTGCAGGCTTCTTTCAGGGGAAGAAGCTAAGGAGTAAGTGTGACAGGTGTGCACGGCCCTGCGGACTCCCGTGTGCCGGGGTGACACGCACTGCCTGCAGGAGGTAGGGTGGGGAGGCACAGCGGCGGGCGGATTTGTGCTCCTGCAGGCTGGAGACACGGCGGGTAGGACCCGCTGGCGTGTGGCTTCGCTGAGGCTCCGATTTGCATCCGGTTCGGGGACCCCTGTACTAGGGGTTCTGTGAGCCAGAGCCCTTCCTACACCAGGTCGTCCTGGGTGTCCTGCGTGGTACCAGTGGCCGTGTGTGTCTCAGCAAGTGAGAAGCCTGCCATGGGTGGCACTTCCAGCCAGAGCAGAGCCGGGCCTCCGTGGCCACCTCCAGCAGGGGACAGGCAGGTCCTGGGGACGTGACTGGCACGTGGATGGGAAGGTGGGGCACAGGCGCCTCTGAGGCCTTGGCACCCCGGGTGAGTGTCCACCTGCCCGAGTCCTCTGCCTCCTCCGTGGGGACCTCATGTGCAGCACCTCCGGGGCTCCTCTGTCGCCCGAGTCCCACTCCCTGCCAGCTCGCATCCCCTCCGCCAGTTCCAGCCAGCTGGGCGCTCCAGTCATTGTTCTGGGGCAGGAGGGCGAGGGGGCGGCTTGTGGGCGTCGCGACGCCGCGCTGTCTGCTCAGCCCGTCCGCTTGTTATTACCTCTCCTCCAGGCTCCCATTAGCCCGCCTGCCCCAGAGGCCCGCGCGGCCTCCCCGCTCCTCGGCACCTTTGTTCCTTAATTATCACTGGGAGCCCAGCTCACCTGCCTGCCGCTCTGTCAGAAGCTGTCTGGCTCCCCTTTGCCACCCGCACCCCAGGTCCTAAGCCCCTCCACCCTGGGGCGGGGGCCGGTGTCTAGCAGCGGCTTGCCCAAGGCTGGGGAGCCGCAAGCCTGGCCCACGCCCAGCCCCTCATGGAGCCTTCTTCTCTTAGCCCCTGCCGCCTCCTCGAGGACCCTGCCCAGGTTAACCCTCTGTGGGGTATCAAGGGATTTTAAACGATCATGTGACTCTCCAGTAACTCTGGATTGGGCAACCTACAGAAGGTACTCGATGAATATTCAGAGACGATAATTAACCCCACAGCCTCTACTTGAATGCTTCCTTTGACGGGCAGCTCACTCCCTCCGAAATCAGCCAGTGCCACCCTGAGATGGCTGGGGCCACTACCCGTATACAACCCCATTCTCAGCCAGGAGTGGTGGCACATGCCTGCAATCCCAGTATTTGGAAGGCTGAGGCAGGAGGATAGAGTTTAAGGCCAGCCTGGGTTACGTAGCTCGACCACATCTGAAGAAAACCAAAACATAAAACTTTCTCTTCGTGCGGAATCCACAGCTCCCTGCAGCCCCTTGACTGTCGTGGCTTTAAATCTAGAGTCCACTTTGCTGTGTTCTGAGGCTCAGTGCTGTCTTCCCTCTGGGGTCACTGCTGGTCACCCCAGGCAGGAATACCCCCCACCCAGGTACTGTCCACAGGGCCCTCAGTTCTCCTGCCAGACGTGGGCATGCGATCTGGTTTTCCCCTTGTGTCCAGGCCTCTGGCTGCTGCCCGGCTGGAAGGTGAGAGGAGGGGCCAGCAGCGGCAGGCCTGTGACCAAACAAGCTCTGACAGCGGCAGCCACTGCAGAGGAGGGCGCTGGTGGCACTCGTACTGCCACTCCTGGCTGGGGTGTGGAGGTGGCCTCAGGGAGTCGTGGGTGACAGGAATCTCCCCCGTCAGCCAGCTGCCACCCACCATGCTCACCCTGCTTCTCTGCACCACAGGAAAGCAGCTGGGGCCCAGAGGCCCGGGAGCGGTCCTGGGGCAGCAGGGACACCTCCCGTGGGGACGGTGCCTGTCCTGGGCACTGCACTCTGCTTCTGACCACAGTGGGCTCCCTAGGTTTTCGGCCGGCCCCACCCCGACGGTCACACAGAGGAGGAGGTGGAACAGGCAGACTGGGGGATACTGTGTCTTCAAAGGGTCTCAGGGCCTGTGCTTGGTCCTGCCGCCACTGCTGTCCGTGGAAGAGTCCCCCCCAGGGGCATCTCTGTGCCTCGGTTCCTCTCAGAGCCGGGGCTGCGTGGGCAGGGTCGGGCCTTGGCTCTGACTGCAGGCTGCGGGGAGCGAGGTGGCGCAGGAAGGGCGGGACCACAGCCCTGCCACGCTGGCCACCCCAGAGAGCCCCAGGAAGGCCCTGGCTCTGGTCGAGGGCCCCTTCTGGACAAACACAGGCTGGGGCGGAGGACGGGTCAGGAGGCCACCTCTTGCCACCAGACCGTGACCTCAGCCTGGCTGCCTCGTGCAAGCTGTCCGGATCTGAGTCAGTCCCTGCCTGGGCTGCTGCTGGGCGGCCGTCCCTCCCTGGGGTCAGCCCCAGGGGGCCACCAGCTTCTACCATGTGCCTCGCCCAGTCCCGCCCGGGCCGCCGGGGCCCTCTGGAGGTTGTGAGGGGACCGCAGAGGGCGGAGGTCCCCTGCCTGGCCGCCCCCTCACCCCTGCAGCCTCCTCATCGAAGACCACTTTTTTGTGTGATGGTGTGCAGTGGGCTAGTCAGACGCCACCAGGACACAGAGGCACCCACAGCACGCTGGGCACAAAGGGGTCCCCCAAAAGGGATGGACAGTTCTTCCATGAGTGCCACTTCCGGGGGTGGGGGTTCCTAACTGAAGCCAGACCCCTGTAGGGTCCCTGGAGCCTGTGTGTGGCTGTGTGGGGAGCAGAAGACAGGGACCGTGGACCTCTACAGGGGAAGGACGAGAGGGGACCTCAGCCTGAGCACAGCCCAGGGAGTCCTCACTTTTTAGAATCATCGCGAGCATGCGTTTATAGTACACAGTGATTACACTCATTGCAGGGAGCTGGAACACGGAACACCTCATTCTTTGCAAGCCCTCCCCCATCTCTGGGTCCAAAGGGATCTCCATGTCCACCCCTGAAAGTCCTTCCCTTGTTGTGACCCCTCCAGTGCCCTCCTATGCCACTCAAAACAGCAGGGCCTTACTCGCCTGTGGACCTCATCTTCTTTTCCCTCATTTATTCAGCCCCAGGCATTTCTTCCTCACACACCCAGATCTGCCTCAGGGCCTTTGTACATACCACTCTTTCTTGCACTTTTCCTTATTCTTATTCCTGGAAACTCAAGAGACTTTGAGAGGCCTTCCTTGGGGGCCCAGTCTAAAGCATTGCCCCTGCCTGTCCCACTACCCTACCCCTGTCTCTATAGCTCTCTCACCACTTTTGGTGAGTGTGATCACACTTTGGGTATAGTGTGCACTCCTCCCTGCTGGTGTGTAAGTCCCATGAGGACAAGAATGTGACTGGAGGCCCAGTGCCTAGCACTGAGCACACAGAGGAGCTGGGCACACCCAGGGAAACCCAGGTAACCCATGGACGGGTAGATCGGCACATGCAAGGACCAGGAAGCTGTCCCCGCAGGAAATCCGGGACAACACCCGGTCCTCTGGCTCCCAGGCATCCAAGTGTGCCAGGGCTGCGGGACAAGGAGAGGAGGTAGGAGGGGTGAGGTGGGGCTGCCTCAGAGCCTCCCCGGAACACCCCACCCCCTCAGGACACCCAGCAGTGCTCATGGGCGGGGCATCCCCAGTCTGGGGGGCAGGAGAGGACCCCTGGCAAGTGCTCGAGCCGGGCTGCTCCATGGAGCTCCGGGCCCAGGGGGCTGGGGCTGGGCTGCGGGACCCAGGTTGGCTTCTGGCTCCCGGGGTCTGACCCAGCGCCTCCTCCTTCCTGGGACCCGTTCTGCCCGGCCCTCAGTGATGTCCCCAGGGCAGCCACCAGGGTCCCCACCTGCTGCCCTCCACGCCTCCCTGGTCACCTGTGTCCTGTCCACCTCACAAGCAACTGGAAAACCACCTTCAGGGGCCCCGGGACTCCCCGGACTGTCTCACTCTTGCTCATTCTGTGACCTTCGGGCACTCGGGCAGCTTCTCTCTCCACATGTGCAGTGGAGACCGCAGTGTGTTCTGGATGTTAGGTGGGCGGACAGCTAAGCAGCGCCCACAGAATTCAGGATCCAGGTGCTGTTTAATAAGGCTCAGCCCCCCTTCAACCCTCTCCTCCCCTCAAAAACCCGCTGCAGTTCCCCGCCCCCCACTATCCGGGGCCTAAACTCCTGGGTCTGAGCCCAGGGCCTCTACGCTGAGCTACAGCCCCACCCTTTTCTATTTTCTTGTTTCTTTCCATTTGAGAGGAGTTGTCACTAAGTCACTGAATTGCCCACACTGGGTCAAACTTGCAACCCTCCTGCCTCGGCCTCGCAGACCCCTGGAACTACAAGTGTGCACCGCCACGCCTGGCTGGCCTGATCGCTTCGATTCCAGTCCTCAGGCCCAAAATGTCCCCCCCTCTTTCCCAATTCCTGTGTCCCCAGGGAGCACAGCACTGTCATCGCTCTACCCTTCCCTCAACCCCTCTGCCCATCCCACTTGCCTTGCAAAGCCCCCTCTTCCAGGAAGCCCTCCTGGGACGGCCCCTGCCCTAATAGTTCTGTCTCCTCCAGAACCTTCAGGAGGGCTGCGCTACTGAAGAGGCTGGATGTTCGAGGATCACCTCTGGCCAGGCCGGCTGCATCCATGTGGGCAGAGAGCCTGTCCTGGCCTCTCCAGTGACTGCTGGCGTGTTAAACACGTGCTAGCACTTAATACATATTTGTCCTGTGATTTATTACAAAGCCGCATACAAGACACCCAGATGAGGGGAGGATTCTAGCAGGGGTGAGGAGTTTCTGGTCTTCTCCTGTGGCAGGAATCAAACTCAGTGTGCCATACACGAGCTCTTCATGCTGGGGAGGCTGCATTGACCCCATTTTACAGATGGGAAGACTGAGGCTCAAAGAGGTGCTGTGACTTGCCTGGGGTCACATGGCTGCAAGTTGGCAGGGCCAGACCTGACTAGGGAAGCAGAGGGCCCATGAGGGGGAGGACATTCCAGAGGGGGAACAGCCCGTTCCTCTTCAAAGGCTCCGAGGGGGAAGCCAAACCGTTGGGTCGGACGGTTGGGAGGCAGAGTGGTACCTGTCGGAAGTGCTGATTTGCCCATTTTAACTAAGATCCCAAAGTTACTGCGGACACAGTGAAAGGGAAAGAAACCGCTCAAAGGAAAATTATATTGTTTGATTAATCTTGCACGCTTGTACCTGGTGACCTGAGCAACTATTTTGAAAATGATCCTAAGCAATATGCCGACCATTGTTAAGTTCCTATCATCTTGTTTTGAAATCTTGTGTCGCTATTGTGTTGTTGTTGTCATTTGGCTTTTGTTGTTGTCTTTCTTTCTTTGATTGCTTTTTTATTTTTCTGCGCTTTGTTTTTCTAAGAAAGAAAGAAAGAAGAAAAAAAGAAAGAAAGAAAGAAAGAAAGAAAGAAAGAAAGAAAGAAAGAAAGAAAGAAAAATGGACAGGGCTCTGGTGCTCCCCCAACCAGCCAAGAAAGGTCCCCTGGTGAACCAGCCATAGTTTGATTTTTCTCTTCCAGAGAAATCAATGCCTGAGCCAGGAATGGTTGCTTACATGTGTAATCCCAGCATTCAGGAGGCTGAGGCAGGAGGATCATTGTGAGTTCAAGACAAGCCTGGGTTTCTTTTCTTTTCTTTTCTTTTCTTTTTTTTTTTTTTTTTTTTTTTTGCACCGGGGATCAAACTCAGGACCCTGCGCTTGCCAGGCAGGTGCTTAAGCCACTGAGCTAAATCCCCGGGCCCAGCCTGGGTTTCAAAGTGAGCTCAAGGCCAGCCTGCACTGCACAGTTGTGAGACCATGTCTCAAAGAAAAAACAAACAAGAAATCGACAGCCGACCCCATCACACCAGCTAATACGCTCAGCCTCTGGTCCCAGGGCTCTGTGCCTGTGTCCTCTACAGAAGCAGGACCTCAGAAAGACCAGGGCGGCACCTAGTGACCTCAGGTTTCCCGACCCTCCTCAGCTTCTCATTTGTCCAGCGCCCAAAGCCCTCTTTTAGCAGGCCCTTCAGCTGTCACTGGCCCTTGTCCCGGTACAGCCCTGGCAGGCCTGCTTCGTCCCCAGCCCCAGTGGGGTGCCGACCTCAGATTCTGCCCTTTGCTGCTCTCCGTGGTGCGGGACCCTCGAGGTTCAGCCAGGCCCAGCTGGAATAACACGGCCTCCCTCCCGCCCTCCTCCCACCAGCGCTGGACTATTTACGGCTCCCAGGGCCCTCACACCCATGAGCTCACTGGAGCCTCCCCGCCCTGGGAACCCAGCAGCGATACAGGCACAATTAGCTCCATTTTGTAGATGGGGAAACTGAGGCCGGGCCCTCCCAGAGCCCAGCCTCCTGCCTCCTTAGCTTGAGGCTCTTCTCGGTGCCTCCGGGTGGGCTTCCCGACTTTTCCTAAGTTCACAGTGGCCAGGGCCAGTGGGTGGAGGGGTAGAATTGTGAGCTGGCCAGTCTCCGGAGCTGGAAGGAGCCGAGGCAGCCGGCCAGGACGGCGGGGGTGGAGGGAGGTGTTCATGCCTCGGCCACTGGCCGGGCAAGAGCCTGGCAGGGACACCTTCAGGGTGGACATGCGGCAGGGGGCCCTGCAGGCTGGCAAGCTGGCCAGATGCACGGTTGGGTGTCTGGTTCTGAGAACCAGGGAGCAGGCCCCCTCCCCGTCATCTCGCTTGGGGACCACGCCCACAGCCTGCCCTCCTCTCCTCGCCTCCTGCAGCTCCCTGAGTATGTCCTTGGAGTCCTCCGGTCGGTTGCACAGGTCCTCCTATCAGCACCAGAGGCCCTGGGTCCCAGAAACCCTCTCCAATCGCCCCTGGCTCCTGTCCCAGCCCAGGACTAAAGTCCTGATCCTCTCCGATCGGTCTCAGGGGCTGCGCAATTGTGGGGAGCAGCTCAGATGTGGGGAGTGGACGGGGACCGTGTCTCCTGGCATCACGCGGGCGCCGCCTCCTTCCTGGGCTCCACCTGTGCCGCACACACAGGCTCTGCCCACAGGGGGCGCCCGCACAGTGCCGCGGAGGCGCGGGCTGGCTGCGGCCGCGCGGTGCATGTGATTCACCTGCGCGAGGTGGCCCTGGAGATGCGTCAATGCGCCCCACAGCCCCAGCGGCCTCCCCGGCCCCCAGTGACTAATGGCGGGGAGAGCTCTCAGATAAGGAGCGAGGCTTCTCCTTTCGGAGGAGGGCGGGGGCGACTCGGGGGGCTCTACGGAGGCACCAGGCCTAGGGGTCCCCACGGTGCACCGGGGAGCCAGATGTCTTCCTCGGGCCTGTGCTGAACGCCTGGGTTCTTAAGCAGAGTCCCGGACCAGGCAACCCCCGTTTCCATCCCCGGCTCTGCTGGAAAGAGTGGTGAGTCAGTTGCGGCCATGAACTCATCCTACAGGGTAAAAATAGGAAAACAAGCCGCGCTCTCCCCGGGTAGGGGCAGGGGCAGGGCCAGGGCGAGGGGAGCGCGTGTTTCCCTTGCTGGGCACCGAGGGTCGGAGCACCAGCTCACCAGCTTTTGAAGTCCTCGGAGTGAGGCAGGCGTCCTAGAATCCAACCACATCAAAGGCGGCAGAGGAAGGTGCTTGAGGGGGGCGCTGTGTCACTGCACAGTCATGGTGACACTCAGTGACACAACCGAGTCCCTCGGAGGGACACATGGTGACACACACAGCTGGGCTGAGGCCAGGAATTCAGCTACACACACGTGTGGGTGCATAGTGGTTTGCACACTCACCACACACACACACACACACACGTCACGCGGCCCCGGTGACATACACTGTCCACGCACTGTCACATAGTCACGCAGAGGCGTGTGGTCCGTGGGGCTCAGTCCCGGTGCAGATGGGCCCTGGGGATGTGTGACTCTCCACCAGCCCCTCCACCCTGGCCGCCCCTCCCCACAGCCTGAGACCCCCATCTTTTCACGTTGTCGGGCTTTGGTGACACCCCACTGTCTGGCCTTAAACTCCACCCAGGTGGCCTCGGGTGCCAGGTATAGAGAGGCTGCTCTGGATCAGTGTCCCCTTTCCTGCCAGAGCCACGGCGACTTCCCAAGCATCAGATCTGTGCCACATGTACACCCAGCCCCGAACCTCCTTGCTCTCACACCTCAGCACTGGGGACCCCCACTCCCCTCCCCGCCCGGTCTCATGCTCCAGTTTCATCTCGCTCGGCGTCTCTCCAGGCGGGCGGCTGGCTCACTAGCGGTGAAGCCCAGCCTGGCGAGGCGCGGTGGGCACAGTGGGGAGGGATTGTGCGGAGCTGCAGCTTTAAAGGCGGCTGGACTGGAAAGCACCCTGGGCCAGGGTCCGGAGAGCCAGCTTCCATCCAGCTCCAACCTGTCACCCTGAGCCACGCTTGTCCCCCTCTCATTGTCATATGTAACCTAAGGGCAGGGACCCCGAGATAGTTCCTCCGCAGGCATTTTTAAAATTAATATGCAGATTTCTAGGCCCACCCCAAACCTTCTCCATCCCAGAATTCCATTCCCACTGATTCTGGGGACCACTGCTGCGCCTTTCGACTCTAAGGAGGTCAGGGGAGTTGAGCCACCTTGCTGGAGGTCGCCGGCTTGTCCTGAGGCTGGTGAGGCCCCTCCCAGGCCAGGACACCTGGCACACCGGAGGCACTGCCACCTTCCAGGAGTGCTATGTCATCGCTGTGATTTAGTGGCTTGGACCGGTTAAAGGCTTGTGGTTAGAGCAGGTGGTGACCAAATCAGAACTTTCCAGCCCTGTTCTTGACCGAGGCCGGGCCTCCACAGTGCGCTGAGCTATTAAGGGATTCCTGTATCTTTTCAGGGTCAGTGATGCCCGGGTCTTCCAGGAACCAGGTGTCCCTGCTCCCAGATCCAAACCTGAGAGGGGGGTGGGGCAGAGGCAGGAAAAGTCCCTGTGGACACCTCCAGTTCCAGGGACTCCAGCGAGTCAGTTTATTCTTCACCATTTCCTCCTCGAGTCACTCTGCTTCTGGGTTTCTACCTCTCTCCTTTCCTGGTGCTCGTGGCATGGAGTCAGCACGCTCTCGGTCACCTAGCCCACTCCTCCAGCCCATGAGGGAGCCCCTCAAGGACACGTGTCATCAGCAAAGCTGCAGCGCTGGCCTTCCATATGCCGGCATCGATAGTTAGACGCGATGCCTCATTTAGCCGTCACGGCCATTGCATAGGGTTGCCGTGATTAACCCCATTTCTTTTTTTGGTTTGGGTTTTTTTGAGACAGGGTCTCGCTATGTAGTCCAAGCTGGCCTTGGACTCATTGTGTAGCCCTCAAACCTCAGGCAACCCTCCTGCCTCAGCCTGCCGAATGCTGGGATGAGAGGCATGCCCTACCGTGCCCGGCTGCTTAACTCCTTCTTCCCAGTGGAAAAAAGGGGGGGTCAGAAATCCTAAGGCACCCGTCCGACGCCCTCAACCCCAGCTCCCACCCCAAAGCCTCTGCACGTATCTTTTCTGAGGACAGATTGGATGCTCACATGTTGGCAGAAGCAAAGCTCAATAAGGGACAAACCTGCCCAGAATGTCGCACTATAGCAGAGGAGAGGAG
>PVJX010023516.1:0-29026 GCA_004027295.1 Dolichotis patagonum | reverse complement strand
TTTTTTTCCCTGGCATCTAATTTACAGTACTGGGGTGCCCATCAAATTCACTGTATTTCTGTACTTTTAGTACTCTATTTGCTGTACCTTTTTTTTCTCCCTGAGCATTTCCACCTCTGATATTATCAATATGTTTTTCATGATGTCTACTTTCACTAAAATTCTTAATATATTAAGGATCATTCTAAATTCCTGATCTGATAATTCCAAAATCTGTATCATGAGGCTAGTTCTGATACTTCTCTCTTTGGATGTTTTTGCCTTTTAGTATGTCTTACAACTTTTTATAAACCCAAACATAGATATGTATACCAATAAGACAAAACAGGTCTGTAGCATAAGGTTTTATTTGACTAGAAGTAAGGCTGTGTTTAAGGTCTGTCATAGACAAATGTTAAGACACTAAAATTTGCTACCTTATTAATGAACTTTCATATTAGGCAGCTTTAATTAGCATTATCTTGATGATGCTGGGCATAGTGGCAAATGCCTATAATTCCAGCACTTGGATCACCATGAGTTCAAGACTAGCCTGAGAGCCAGGGATGTAATTCAGTAGCACAGCGCCTGCCTGGCAAGTGTGTGGTCCTGAGTTTGATTGCTGGTATTAAAAAAAAAAAAAAAAAAGACTGACCTACAAAGTGACGGCCTAAAAAAAAAAATCTTACGGGGCCACCTGTAATAGGTCCATTTGGTCACAATCCTTCTAGAAATGTAAACCTAATAGCCAGATGTGGTGGTGCATGCCTCTTATTCTATCACTCGGGAGGATCACCCCAAGTCTGCAGCTAATCTGGGCTACACAGTGAGTTCAAGGCCAGCCTAGACCACATATGGAGACCCCCATCTCAAAAAATTTTTAAAAATTTAAAAAAGTAAACCTAATTAGCTTTTTCTGGTAGTTTTTGAAGTGTTGAGGCAGATATTCACATATATTATATCTGTCCTCAATGCTGATCGCCCTACTTCTCTCAACCATTGAAGCTATTTTTGCATTTCTTATGCTACTCTGGTCTCTGCTTCTGCATTAAGTTAATTCATCTTGCTAATATGACATTTAGTGTTGAATACAAAAACCCAGCTATGGTTGAACTTTCACTCAATGCAACAGAATACTCCGTATCTGGAAAACTTAGTTCGTAGTATTGCTTAATGCCATACCAGCTTTATCATTGTGCTAAGAGGTACCCAGGATGACTTTCTTAAATGAAGGAAGGCCAAGTCAAATCCTTACTATACTGATGGAATCACCCTGGAAAAATCTAAGTATGTAAATTTATACTGGCAGATTTCAGGCAAAGAAAGGAGATAAGAGAATGCAGTGTCTGACTGTTCCTTTTGCAATTTGCACTGGTTATGGAACAATGGTCTGACCTATCCAAACTGTTAATAAATAATGCAGTTAACTGTAGAGTAAGCAAGTCAATAAATGATGAGTTTCAGGGGCATCTCTAGTTAACTGAAGTTTTAAGTAAATTTGTACACATGAATATGGTATGTACATTTTTCAAAAATGTTGGCAACTTAAAAAAGATTCACAACCTCAACATTTCTCTCTTAACAGTATGCCTTTTTGTTTTGTCTTTTTGAGACAGGGTTTTGCTATGTAGTTCAGGCTGGCCTTGAACTCACTGTAACCCAGGCTGGCCTCGTACACACAGCAATCCTCCAGCCTCAACCTCCCAAGCATTGGGATTACACCATACCTGGCTATGTCTTTCTGATTTTATGAACACATACTTTTAAACCACATAAAGCTAAATGTATTTAACCATATTTCCAACAGCCATACAGTAACTAAAACATCCTTAGGATTAAGAGAATTAAACTAAAACACTGTGGCACAATAAACACTATTAATTTTATCAAGTTAACTGATAATCAGCTTTCTACTTCATATTTTTACATTCCATTGTACATGCATTATATCTCAATTTTGAAATGTAGTATTTACTAAACCTACAAAATCCCCAAGAGTGTGCTCACTTTGGCAGCACATATACAAAATCCCCAAGAATACACTGGATTAAGATTCAGATATGCTCCAAGAATGAAACATGTTTTGGGAGGCTGACTCAGAACTGCTGTGAGTTCCAGGCCAGCCTGGGTTACACAGTGAGTTTAAGCCAACCTGAACTGCATAACAAAACCCTGTATCAAAAGAGAGAGGGAGAGAGAGAGAGAAAGACATGAGATGAACATTGAAGCAATTACATTCTCCATAATGTGATTTTAACACAACTAGATTTTGAACATATTTTACAAGAAATTCTGACTTTTAAGCAGGTTCAAATTTTCTTTAAACAAATCTGGTGTACACAAGGTTACCCAAATTATCATTACTTATAGTCTAGCTCTAACACTAATACTATTTAAAAAACCAGAAGTGGTTAAATGAACTAGACTGTATAGTTACCAATACCACCACTCTCCCAATAGATCAACAATGGTGTACTGAAGGAACTAAAGTTAAAGAAGCAATGAGGACTTCTAATAATCAAATAACCAAAAAATAATAATCTTCAATATTCCCTACAGTGAATCCCCATTCCTCTCGTATCAGATATACCTAGTTCTTTCAAAAGGTTCAACAAAAGCTGTCTTACATACTATCTTTCTGAAAATCCTTGATAGTTCTAGTGGTACAATCTTTTACAGATTTCGGCTACACCTACTTGTGCCATCAGTGGACAAGACCCAACAGTGGACTATCCTAGCAACTAGTTTTCCAGATAAATGACCCCCCACTGCTCCTGGCTCTTACCAACCTGAAAAAATTACCATTTTCCTTTGCTCCAAGCTATGATAAAGCAGACTCCCCACCACTGCTACCTGATCTCAGAGAGGAGAATGAAAGGGCTTGACCCTTCTGATTGTTTCCATTAGTGTCTTCAGTCCTAGTGTGTTGGTCCTACCTCCACTTGCCAGTGTTTCACTTTTGGCACCAGAGACATGTCTAAATACTCCCACCTTTTACAACAATACATGGGAGGATGTAGATTCTTTTAATTCAATCCTGCAGTATTCCACATTCTAGGAAAAAAGGTGACTGCCTCTTCTGGAGTACCCTCGGTCAGTCACTGTCTCTCTCTGCTGAGTCCTTTTTATACTTGGAGACAACCTCACTTAGTCTCTAATTTGCCCAGGGTGGGTTGAAACTTGCAATCCTCCTGTCTCAGCGTTCTGTAGTGCTGGGATTACAGATGTGTGTCAATACATCTGACTAATGTTCTTCCCTTTTGAAAGCAGAGCTATTACATACATATCTTTATACTTACTGTTTTGGTAACCTTTATCAGTCATTATAAATAGAATTTCTTGTAACAATGAAAATGTTCAGTATTTGCACTACTCAACATAATAGCCAATGGCCACATGGGACTATTGGTAGCAACAAACTAAACTTTGTATTTAACATTATTTTAAACCACTTATGTAAGTAATGGCTATCTACTGAATGCAGCAGTCCTCTCTCTACATTTCATCTGTCAATCCATCTATGTGTCTCTCCTCCATTTTCTTTTCTTCGTCTCTCTTTATAATATGGAACAATTTATACATATCTTTAATATATAGTATGAAAAAGATAATACATTATGTTTCATTACATTCTAATATATATGCTCTTTTCTATAACTTCTACAAGAAAGCTGCAACTCATTTTTAACAGGAAGTCAAAGGCAGTGTTTCACTTTTGGCATCAGAAATTTATCTAAAATACTCCCACCTTTCGTTCTTTAAAAGACAAATTCGTTCTTTAAAAGACAATTAACACCCACATCAGGCAGGGAAGTCAGGTGACCACATTTTAAACCCAAGTCTCAGACGTTGTGGAAATACAAATCATCAATACCTACTTAGAAAACCTCTATTCCCATAGGTTTGATAACACAGAAGAAATGGACAGATTCCTAGAAACATATGAATTATCAAAGCTAGATCAAGAAGATGTAGAACTTCTGAATAACCCAATTTCAATTAATGAAACTGAAAAGGTAATTAAAACCTTACCAACAAAGAAAAGCCTAGGTCCTGATGAATTCAAGGCTGAATTCTACAAGAAATTCAAGGAAGACTTAATGCCAGCACTCCTCAAACTCTTCAATGAAACTGAAAGGGAAACAATTTTCCCCAACTCATTCCTAGAAGCAAGTATTATCCTAATACCAAAACCAGAGAAAGACCCAACCAAAAAAGGGAACTACAGGCGCATCTCCCTAATGAACATAGATACAAAAATTCTCAATAAAATACTGGCAAACAATGCAGTAAGTAATCAAGATTATACACCACAACCAAGTGGAATTCATCCCACAAATGCAGGGATGGTTCAACATACGTAAATCTTTTTTTTTTTTTTAGTGGTACCGGGGATCCAACTCACAATCTTGTGCTTGCCAGGAAAGTGCTTATGCCACTGAGCTAAATCCCCAGTCCCAGCAAACAATAAATGTAATTCACCATATCAATAGAGGCAAAGATAAGAATCACATGATCATTTCCGTAGATGCAGAAAAACTTCTGATAAGGTCCAACACTCATTCATAAAAACCCTACAAAAAATCAGAATAGATGGTCTTTACCTCAATATGACAAAAGCCATCTATGACAAACCAACAGCCAGCATCATATTAAATAGTCAAAAACTGAAAACTTTTACTCTAAAATCAAGAACAAGGATGTCCACTATCACCCCTCCTGTTCAATACAGTGCTAAAAATACTAGCCACAGCAATTAGATGAGAGAGAGAAATAAAAGGAGTAAGGATAGGAAAAGAAGCTGAATTATTATTTGCAGATGACATGATACTCTACATAGAAGACCTTCAAAACTCCATCGAAAGACTCCTAGATATAATAACTAAATTCCGTAATGTAGCTAGATTCAAAGTCAACACTCAAAAATCAATAGCATTCCTATACACAAAGAACAAACTCAATGAGAAATAAGAGAAGCCACACCTTTCACAATGGCCTCCGAAAAAATGAAATACTTAGGAATCAAATCTAACAAAAGAAAGAAAAGATCTATTCAGTGAAATTATAATATTCTGAAAAAAGAAGTTGAATAGGATCTCAGAAAATAGACATTTCTTGTTCATGGATAGCAAGAACAAACATTGTGAAAATGGCCATTCTCCCAAAATTGTTATATAGATTTAATGCAATTCTAATTAAAATACCTCACAGATACAGAGAAATCATCTGGAACCAAAAGAAATCTAGGCTAGCAAAGGCAATTCTAGGCAACAAAAGCAAGGAAGGGGGCATCACAATCCCTGATGTGAAGATACACTACAAAGCTACTGTGATAAAATCAGCATGGTACAAGAATAAAAAGAGACCTGAAGATCAGTGGGATAGATTAAAAGATACAACTACACTACAAACATACTCAGCCACCTTCTCTTTGACAAAGGGGCCAAACACATTCCCTGGAAAAAAGGTAGCCTGTTTAATAAGTGGTGCTAGAAAAACTGACTCTACACATGCCAAAGATAAAGCTGGACCCATATCCTTCACCATGTATCAAGCTAAAATCAGAATGAATCAAAGATATTAACATTAAAACAGAAACACTACATCTGCTGGAAGACAAAGTAGGTAGAAATCTTGATGACATAAGGGTAGGGATAGAATGCATGAACAAAAATCAAACTGCACAGCAAATACCTCCCAGAATCAATAACTGGGATCTCCTCTAGCTTTTGCATGTCACAAGAAATCTCCAACAGAGTAAAAAGTAGATCCGTGAATTCTGAAAAAAATCTTAAGTCAACTGTCCCTCAGAAATAGGACTTCTGTCTAGAACATACAATTTTTAAAAATCAGACCCTGAAATTCAAAGACCCAATCCAAGAATGGGCATCTGAGATGAATACAGAGTTCTCAGATGAAGAAATACAAATGGCAAATAAATACATGAAAAAATGTTCATCATCAGTCATGAGAGAAATGCAAATTAAAACCACACTGAGATTCCACCTCACTCCAAAAAGAATGGCCAGGATTAAAAAAAAAAAAAAAAAAAAAAAACTACTAACAACAAATGCTGGAGAGGCTACAGAGAAAAAGGAACTCTGCTGCACTGCTGGTGGGTACAACCACTGTGGAGTTCAGTCTGGAGGTTCCTCAAAAAGCTGGGACTGGAAGTCTTATTTAACCCAGCTATTCTACTTCGGGCATATTCCCAGAAGAATTGAAAACTTCATTATCACAGGGATGTATGCAAACCCATGTTTATAGCAGCACAATTTGCAATAGCCAAACCTTGGAAACAACCTAAATGCCCATCAACTGAGGAATGGATAAAAAAGATGTGGCACTTTTATACAATGGAGTACTACTCAACTATAAAGAAGGATCACATTGCAGTTTTTATAGGTAAATGGATGCAACTTGAGACCATACTCATAAGCGAAATAAATCAAACTCTGATGCGTACTGTATTGTCGCCCTAATGTAAGAAATGGTAACTGTAAGTTAAGATACAAAATCCTCAATAAGTACTGTGAAAGAGTAAGAATCTCCTCAAAGGGGCAAAAAAAGAAAACTCAGAAAAAAGGAGGGAAAAAAAGGGAAAAGAAAAAATATATAAATTTGTATATATATACACTTAAGATAACTAAGATGATTGTGTTACTAATGCTATTAAGTGCTTAGAACAAAACAGTTAACATTCACAGAATTGGATCAATTTTGCATGTTTGTGTCTGGTAATCTGAGGAACTCTTTTGAAGATTACTATGTAAAATAACTACCTTAGTTATGTTCCTACTGCCTCGTTTTGAAAGCCTATATTGTCACTGTTTTGGGCTCTTTGTTGTTATTATGTCTTTTTTCTTGTGTGTGTGTGGTTTTTTTTTTTGTTTTTTTTTTAAAGAGTAGAATATATTCATTGAGAGAAAGGAAGCTTCTGTCTGAAGAGAGACAGAAGGGGTCCCGAGCGGGTTCCTCTCTTGCTTTTCTAGTAATTTTTTTTGTTCTGTTTTTCCTTCTAGTGCAGAAGGGACAGATGTACATGTAGAGGCTTATACACACCTAGAACTTCAATTATGAACAGTTTATAATTGATTGTATTATGCACAGTATGAACAGCTACTTTGAAAAAAAAAAGAAATTAAGGTAGCCATTGCTGATTCTCTATTATCACGCTATAAAGTCCAGTAATGCTTATATTCTTTGTTTAGAGTGGTTTTAGTCTGTTTTGTATTATTTAATTTCAATATATATGAAGATATAGACAGCTATTTTGAAGAGAACAAGTGATATTATGGTAGCCATTGTTGATTTTCCTGTTGTCTGGTTTTGAAGGCCGGTAATGCTTTTATTCTTCTGTTTTGATCAGTTTTATACTATTTTGTTTTGTCTCAATTCATTGTGTCTGAAGACATAGACAACTATTTTGAAGGAAACAAGATATGGCAGCCACTGCTGATCTGTTGTCTTACTTTAAAATCCTGTGTCACTTGCATTGTTTTCTTCTGATCTGCTTTGTTCTGTTTTATCTTTAAAATTTGTTCAAAAAATAAATAAATCCAGGTCTCCTAGTCTAACCGTTCTAGAGTACAAAAATGCTGTATCTAGTTTTGAAATGAAGTAGCTTTCATACACAGCAGACTGTATGACAAGTCGACTTGACTCAGCAAACTCAAAAACTGAGTACCTTCTTTAAAGGTACTAGGAAACCCAGTTGTAATTATCCAGATACTAAAACTATAACTAGCAAAATAAGTACTTTCTGTGTGACAAAAGAAAAAAATTACAGACATGTGACATTCGAAAAAAAGATTGCTAGAGCCCAGGAGTTCTAGGCCAGCTGGGGCAACATGGCAACTAGTAACAGTAATGACAAAAATATCCCTACAAAATGACACAAATTCAATGATTAAATGATAGACATACATTAACTAGAAACCCTCCAAGTTTTTTTGTTGCTAAATTTCTAAGGTATTTACTGTAAGTACCCAATTCATTTGAATACTCTTAACAGCTATACAAAGTAGATGCAAGTTTTTATCCTTATCTTCTAGACAGGACAAATGCATTGTTCAATGTCACTGGGCTAGCAACCCTATTAAGTTTAGTTACAAAGCTCATCTGCCTCTCCAAATGTTTACTGATTTAAAGACCAAAATCAAGCAAGAAAAATTTCTAAGCATAGGCCTGTTTTAGGTCTTTTCAATATGCAAAAATATGTTGCACAACTTTATAACTTAAAATATATCACAAAAACTGACAAAAGCACAAGTTTTTAAAAAGCCTACAGGCAAACATATTGGCTCATTATTTTTGAAAATATATAAATTAACAACCCCAAGATTAATAATGGCAGATTGTTTAAAAAAACAATCTGACAGCTCCAAATTTTATACAAGCAAAACAATCCCAATACTGCTTTATCAAAAAATATGTATGTGCTACAAAAAGCATCAAGCCTAAAAGTGTTTGTTTTTTGTTTTTATTTATTGAGACAGGGTTTCATTATGTATTTCAGGCTGACTTTCAATTATGTACCACAGGTTGGCCTCAAACTTTCAGCAATCCTGCTGCCTCAGGCTCCCAAAGATTACAGGCGTATGCACCAAGCCTGCTAAAAGTATTTATACCACAACAAATGCCATAAAGTATGTAACAGGAAAGATTTTATTTACTAGATCTTACTTGGTTTTATATACATATATGTATGTGTGTGTGTATGTAATGACTATATTTACTTTGCTTACTGAAATTACCGTTAGATTTTTGTTTTGTTTTGTTTTTCTGAGACACATTCTCACTTTGTAGTATAGGCTGATCTTGAACTCATGGAGATTCTACCTCAACTTCCCAAACACTGAAATTACACGCATGGGCTACAATGCCTAGCTGATCTTTTTCGAGAACACCACTTCTGTCAAATATATACTTTCAAATATTTATTTGCATAATTCCTAAACCCATGGATTACGAAAAGTAGTCCTGGCCAGACACTGTGATGCACGTCTATAATTCCTGTACCTGGAAGGCAGATTCAAATTGAAATTTAAACCCAGCCTAGGCAATTTAGCAAAACCCTGCATCAGATTTTTAAAAGGCCACACATAATGGTGGCACACCTGTAGTCCCAGCACTCAGGAGGCTGAGGCTGAGGCTGAGGGTCACTGCAAGGTGGAGGCCAGCCTGGGGTACAAAGTGCGTTCAAGACCAGTCTGAACTGCATAGTGAGACCCTGTCTCAAAGGCAAAAAAAACCAAAAAACAAAAAAAGAAGAGAGTGGGCGTTAAGGACGTAGATCACTGCAAATACACTAGTTCAATCTTTAAGAGCAAGGGGGATGTGGAATGAAAACCACCCAATAGATTAATAAAATGCATTTAATGTACATTCAATGGAATATTGTTCAGCCTAAACAGAAAATTTTGACACATGCTATATAGCCTGGATTAACAGTGGGGGGAAAGGGAACAAGCCAGGTCTGCTTAAAGTAAATGAGAGTAGTCAAATTCATAGATATGAAGACAAGTGGCTGGACAAAAGGAGGAAATGGAAGTGTGTCATTCAGAGAAGGTCTGGACAATGGAAAAAGTTCAGGAGATAGTTATACAACAATATGAGGCAACTTAACACTACTGCCCTCTATACTTTAACACAGTAAATTTCATTCATATGCTGTATATTTCCCCACAATTTTGTAATAAAAAAACCAACCACACCATCCTTAATTGCATGTTGAATGCATCCTACTACTTTAGGCCATTATGCAATTTAAGTGACCTGGTACAAGATCAAAAAAAAAAAAAATGTAAAATGAAGGCTTCTGATATTTAGTGACTAACTGCCCTTCCCAGATTAGTACACATCAGCTTACGTGAACAGTATGTAAGAGTTCCCACTTCACAACCCCTTGCCATCACAAAGGATGTCATTTTCTTTTCTGAAATCATAGCTGATTTAAGCATAAAAACAAAATCCTTTTTCTTTTCATTTTTTTCCTTCTACAAATTTATAAAAACTATCACAGATAAGCAAAGATTCAGCAGTAAAGCGATATGGGTATTATTTTTCATTTTCAAAAAAAGTACTGTAACATAAATGCCAAAAAGTTACGTAAAGCAATATTTTTTCCAAGAGCAGGAAGACTGTATGGTGGGGCACGCCTATAATCACTACACTCGGGAGGCTGAGACAGAAGGGTCGTTCCAAGTTCAAGACCAGACTAGGTTACAAAGTAGCTCAAGACCAGCCTCAACTGCATAGTGAGACCCTGTCAAAAGATAAATGCCAAAAAATATGGATCTGGTAAAAGGAATATTATTTCTGCAATGCTGAATATAACTTAGCTAGTGAGGTTGATAACTGGGTTGTGAGTACAACTCACTGGTAGAGGACCTGCCTAACATGTGCAAGGCCCTGGGTTTAATTCCCAAGACAGACAGAGACAGAGAAAGACATGTATGACTATGCCTCCACATTTTATCAGAGGTGATGAACTTGCAGCTAGTATTTGTTAGGTACTCGAAAGTATGATTAGCACACAATTTTGCAATTTAAAAAAAATTTCACTGCCACCACCTGCTACATAGTTCAGGACTCTACTGTTCCACACACAGATTTTTCTAATTAAGTCCTATCTGAACTCCCTACTTCAAATCTCTCTCCCACTTAGCATCTACATCAGGTTTTCAAATACTACCAATGCTCCTATGTGCCCTTTGAACTGTTACAATCACCTGCTCACTGAAATTAAAGTATCCTCAAAAAGGTGGTTCTAATTTGTTTTTTCATCTAATTTCTCTAGCCAAGCATGGTGACACATGCCTGTCCCAGCATTCTAGAAGTTAAGGTAGGAGAGGATCATTGCAAATTAAAGGCCAGCCTTTAACCTACTTTCCAATCTCTTCTCACTCTCAGCTGCTACAACACTGTAGCAGTTATCAGCTGTCAAGGGCTCCCACTGCATAATTTAGCAATCACAGATTAAAATCCACTTTTACATTGCAGTATATGTAACATAAAAACACAAGCAAGGATTCAGATTTGTAGCTTCTACTGCTCCACTAGGTGGCACTGTTACTTCTTATGAATTCAATAGACGGTGCAGTATATTGATGAGTACTTGACATTGTACACAATAAGTTATTATATACTATATAGTATAACAGTATATTGTACAATAGTTGTATACTGTAAAACTTATGAGTACTTGTTATAGAGTACCTGTTATTTTCACATTCTGCTAATGTGTTACTCTTAAGGGGGGGATAAAGTTGTAACAATTTTCCAATTTCAAATGGCTATTTTCTTCTTTGTTCAAAATGCTCTGCCAAAGCTCATCTACTTACTGTCTCTAACACACAAGCCAAGTAAGTCTTAAGTACTGCAATTTTCTTATTCATGGGTTCACTCTATTTCAGTTATTTAGTCACCATGGTCCAAAACCATTACTGTACTGTAACGAGGATTATTTTGGAGAAAGGGAGCCTACATTCACAATCATATTTATTAAAGTATACTGCAATGATTACTTTTATATTGTTAATACTGCACTTAATGTGAAAATTAAACAATCACAGGTAGTTAAATACATATGAAAAAATACTAGTTATAAAGTTTGATACTACCTACAGTTTCAGGCATCAACTGGGTGGGTAAAGGTGGACTACTGCACTGCACTATGCTATGACTTAAAAGATCAGTTAAGCAGAGTGGTAAGAGCCTTGCCCAGGATGTGTTTGACTGTCCCTTCCACGTTAGCCTATTACACTGAACGTAATTTTATTCAAAACCTTCAAATCTTTCAATCATTTTTATTCATAAAGTAATGATTCTTTTTCAACTTAAAAATCAAATTTCTAATTTAAAATATAAAAATGCTTCTTACAGATTACATCTGTAGTGGTATTCATTCATCATTTTAAGGGTTAGTATCATTTAATGACAAAATACCCAAAGGCCTATCAGGAGAAAGGTACTGCACTAAATACAGAATTGAGAATATGGAAATATGAAAAACAAAACATGGTTCTTTATCTCACAGAGCTCACATTCTAGTGACAACTAGAGAAATTTTAAATTTTTCAAATAATGCTATATGCCAAGAAGGAAAAACAAAACAATGCAATACAGTTGTAATTGTAAGAAAGGAGTAATTGCAAAGGAAAGAAGATTCTCTTGAGGTGACATAGGAACATGAACCTAAATGAAGAAGGAACTAAGAACAATTTTGAACCAACATTCCAGTCACACTTAGCCATCAGCAAAGCAAAGCATGTGAGGACACACTGCCCACTGGAAGAAGACAATGAAAGCCAGGGAGCCAACACATAAGGTTAAACAGAGACTCATCCCTGTGATCTTAAGCCATGCATGAGTAAAGTAAGATCCAAAAGTGAAATGAGAAGTTCTGGATAGTTTTAAGCAAGGGTATGATGGGACCTGTACTTAAAAGATGCATCAGGCTGTAGTTATTTGGGGAGTCCTAGAGGGATCAGGATGATCGGTCACAAATGCAGGCAACATGTACATGACAAACACTTAGACAAGAGTGGCTGGCAACACTTATGAAACATATTACAGCTCTGTTTAGCACAACATAAAAATGGTCTATTATATGACACATGGAACTTTTTATGTGCTCCCTCCCAAAAAGCCACTACAATTTATAGACAGAAACCTAGCTGGGTATGGTGGCGCATACCGGTAATCTCAGCACTCAGAAGACAGTCAGGATCCCTAGGCAGGTCTGGGCTACGAAGTGAATTCAAGGCCAGCCTGAAATGCACAGTGAAACCCTATCTCAAAAAGACCAAAAAACAAAACAAAACGAAAACCAAAAAACCCAAACACCCCCTCAAAAAAAGAAAAAAACAAACAAACCCAGAAGACAATGATGAAAAGTAATGCACGAGGCAGAAGAACCACTGCAAGTTTAAGACAGCGTGGGGTACAAAGTGAGCTCAAGGCCTGCCTGTACTGCAGAGAGACCCTGTCTCAACAAGACAAGGGGTGAGGGGAGACCCAAAATGAAAAATGATGCAAAAGTAATGCATCCGAAGAACTCTGGGTAGGTCCAGAATTTGAGGTATCAGGCTCCTTAAAACACAGTAGTGTCTCAAAGTAGACAAGAAGATCAAGAGAAAAATCTACATGAATCTGTTAAAACCTTTATCCTTGCCAAGTGTGTTGGCACACACCTATGTAATTCCAGCTTCAAAGAGGCAGGAGGACCATAAGTGTTCAAGTCCAGCCTGGGCAACTTAGCATTACCCCACTTCAAAACTAAAAAAATAACAGTACAAGATAAAAAGGATTGGGGAATGTAGCTCAGTGCGAAGGCCTTGAATTAAATCTTCAATACCAAAAATATTTACAAACAAAAACAAATTTTAAACAGGTATTTTTTTTTTCTGGAGAAAATAAACTGGCTAGGAAAGAAGACCTACTGATAGAATTTGGGAATCACCAATAAACTCGTATCTTACTGATGATGAAGATTAAAACAAATATCAAATCTTCAACAAGATTCAACAATTTCATCTTTAAAGACTGAACACCAAAAAGTGAACAAATAACTAAATGTTCACTAAAATAGTCTCTATAATATCAAAGCAGCGGTCGGAATCACAAAGAACAGCAGAAAATTATAACACAGCCATACATTAATAAGGAAAAAAATCAGACAGTAAGATGCACGTATTATATAAAAAGGGAATGATACAAGGATAGACCCACTATACAGGGCTGTCTTTTAAATTTTTTTCCTGCAATAAAAACAGATTACTTGGGCTGGGGATTGTAGCTCAGTGGCCTAAGTGCCAAAATAGATTACTTGCAGTCAATAAACACAGTTAAAAGATTACATGGTTGTTCAAATAAACTGAATTATAAAAAATTGTAGACTACTGTTAGATCTTAAAAACTGTATAAAGTATTCAGGAATCAGTTAACTCTCTACCTACCTTCCTCCCATTTGAGGTACTGAGCTACACCTCCAGGGTTTTTAAAATTTTTTTTTACTTTTTGAGACAGGGTCTAAGATGTGATTGAACTTATGATCCTCTGTCTTGGCCTCCCAGAATGCTGGAGTTAGAGGTATACGCCACCATGCCCAGTAAATTATTTTTTTAATTTTTAAAAATTTCTTTCTTTAAAAAGTAACTTCATCTTATATTGTCAGTTTTAAATGTTAAGAATGAAAGAAATATAGAAAAAAATGGAAGCAATAATTTTAATAATTAAAATTATAAACAAATATTCAAAGTAATCAAAAATCAAAATCTGGAAGACAAATGGGCTAAGAGACTAAAACAGGGAGGATGCCACCATCACTGTAGACACATACATATACAGGAATTAAGTGTGACAGAAATGGCATTTCATGAGAATAGTAACACTGAGACATTACATTATGAAGGAGTGTATTATCACCACTATCAAACAATTTGTTAGGACCCTGGATCAGGTCCTAAAAAAACTGATAAAATTGCTGGAAAAAGTATTTTTATTACTATTTTAAAAAAGGCCACCTTAAATATAAAACCAGAACTAAATAGAAAAGTGGTCAAAGAATACAGGAAATTGCAGGAGAAATAAAATGGTTAGTATTAAATATTCTTAAAATATAACCATTCTCCCTAGTGTTTTCAAATTGTTTTTTTTAATTGAAAGAAAATGGATTTTAAAATCTATATATATATATAGCCATTCTGAGTTTAAAAGTTCAGTCTATCAGATATGGAAAAATTAACAAAGATCACCATCATTCTTGTGGGTGAATTTATGTAGGAAAAGATGCACTCATACTGCAAAAGGAAGAACAGCTCAGTGGCACAGCGCCTGCTTAGCATGCATGCAGTGTTAGGTTTGAGTACCATTCACACAAAAGGTAGCTTTTCAGAGCACTTCATTATCCCTCTGACTCCCTGTACTGTAGTTCATTAAGAATCCGGCACACATAGTTGCAAGACTATGCAAACCTGTAAACACTAGCATGTTGCTATCTTATCTATAATGTGCAATATGGTACAATGAAGACAAACATCTCAATAGAGTCAATCTGATACCAACAGAACAGGCCTAAATATACACTATCCATACAATAGACTGGTTTTTAAAAATGAGGCAGATCTGAGTATACTAAAATAGAATGGCAAAACATAAACACTTATCTTCTCTGACATATTTTCTCATTCTAACTTCCAGAACTTGGAATTCTTTCCACCTTATCCTTCTCTGGAAGCTACCAAATTATGCCTTCCAGTTTTCTAGGGAAACCTACTCCAAAAATTAGAAAATAAACTTTCCACAAAATCTAGTAAAATAAGCCAATATATTTTGAGATAAACAGGAACTTTATAAAAGCATGTTTCCTTACACCAACTGTATTGTGGAAAAATATACAAAATTGAGCAACAAACACATTATCTTACTGAATATGGAAGAATTTCTTATCTTTGTATTTGCCTCTCTTCAAAAATATTAAGCCAGGCATGGTAGTGCATGCCTGTCACCCCGGCACTGGGGAGGACTGAGGCATGACTGACATGAGCTCCAGGCCCGCCTGGGCTACACAATGAGTTCAAGGCTTCGCTGAACTACACAGCAAGATTCTGCCAGGGGGGAGGGGTGGGACACATTAAAATGTTACTTTAATTCCCTTATCCATGAATGACTCCTATAATAAAGAAAGCCAGGCATATGGATATATACCTGTAAGCCCAGCACTCTGGGGGGATGAGGCAGGAGAATTCCAAATTTGAGCCCAGCCTGGACAACTTAGTGAGCTCAACTCAAAATTTAAAAAGGGATGTGAAGTGTGAAGGCCTTGGGTTCAATCTCTACTACCAAAAAGAAAAAAAGTTAAATCAGTAATAGTTCCTATAATACTTTCAATTTCCTAAGTAGTGAAATATAATTCCTATAACAATCCATGAAACAGATTTTACAAATATAAAATAAATTAAGTGAATTTTAAATTATTTGCTAACCAGTCAAGTTTCAAAAACAACTATTGATTTCCAAAATGACTGTTGAAACTTCATATTTTCATTATTACGAATGCTTTAATAGTGCCTTCCTCAAGAATTAGTCAATTCCTAAACTGATATTTTAAATATATGTTCCACTTTCAAGAAAGAAACAACCAATGATGCATTGATATCCAATGACAGTTATTGTTCAAAGATGTGAGAGAACAAGTGACACTGAAAACACCAATCTTCACATCTCAGTCTCAACTTCAAAGTGACATTTCTACTTAGTATAAAGTATGTCTGAATATCTCAAATTATCTTTATGTCTTTTGACAAAAGGATTACTTAGTTCCAGATAATTTACAAGTTCCACTGAGTAACTTCCAAGTTTATATAATTTTTCTTTAAAAAGTTGAACACAATTGAGTTGGTTTCTTTAGAATGAGTCAAAACATACAGTGAATACTTAAGTTTTTAATAAAGTTACTACAATAAAAGATACTGCCATTAGTGCCCCTTTGAATACTGTCCCCTTGCTTCAAACACATTTATCATATCATTCTTGCCACTTTCTGAAGCAGTTCTGGGAGTCTTAGTGTCTTTTTACTGTCCTAGTGAGGCTGCCTCTATGTCCTAAATTGATTCAAGACATTTACCTTTTATTGCCATTTTGACTTTGGAGAAGCACCAGATCCAGTAAGGTACATCGGAACATGACCTGTTTTTATAAGCCTGTTTTTTCTTTGGATGGCACTTGCCAAGTGCATTTTCCTATTTTTTAATCATACCTCATGAAGACACTCATAAGAGGACCAGCAGAACTGCTTCAGAAAGGGGCAATAATGGGATCTGTGTGTTCAAGCAAGGGGCTGTATTCTGAAGAGCACTTAACGGCAATGCGCCTCCAACTATGAACAGGTTTCTTTTTTAAGCTGAAAACATTAACCATATTTTTCAATCACACCTTTAAATGATAAAATTCAGTTGTGCTGAACCGGCAAAGTCCCTAGAACACTATGTTAAGATAGTGATTACCTCTGAGGAGGACCAGAAAGAACTGAAGAAACAGGGCTTCAGTTTGCACTGCAGTCTTACACTTCTTTAGGAAAAACAGGAAATAAATGTTCTTTGTGACTAAGTGCACTGACTCTGGAGAGCAGATTCCCTGGGTTCTAAACAATTCCCTAGCTCACGATGACCTTGGACAACCTAGGTTATCTTCTTATGCCTCAGTTCCATGCCTATAAAATGTGCGATACATCTTGTTGTAAGGATTAAATGAGTTGATAATGTGAAGTGCCTAGACTAGTACACCTAATACATGGTAAATATTGTTGTTATCATAAGCCCACCATCTATGAATATTAACTATGAAATCTGCCTAGACTGCAATGGGGAAAGAGGAGGTTGCAAATGGGTGGGTAGTATTTGATCTATTTTCTACACTTACTTTTCAAATGTAAATTTTGTTTTTGAAATGAGTGACGATCAGAATCAAAAGTGAGAAAGCAATAAAGTAGAATAAGAAGTTTCAGTCTTCAATTTTCAAAAACATGAGACAATACAGGCTTTTGAGTTTGATATTTATTTTTAACAGGAAAAATATGCTAATGGTGATGACATCATTAGAAGATACGCCCATGTCCAATATCTGCAATAGAAGCTTGACAGAAGTTAAAGAAACCATACCAAAAAACTAAAGACAAAAACTGTATTAATTTTACTTACCCTTGGTTCTGCAAACAATGAAACAAATAACATACTTAAGACTAAAGTTTCACCACAAAACCAAAGAAATGAAAGGCTATCAAATGTCTTTTTGGAAAAGTTCACCTTTGCTTTTCCATATAAAAATGGGCAGCATTTTCAAGGATAGAGCATAGTGCCATTAACTGAATAAGTCTATGTGAGCAAAGGAGGAGCAAATTGAAAGGGACAGTGCTAAATTAAGACCTGAGAAATTGGTATGACTGTAATCATGTAGCTCTCTCCCAGTTAGTAATATCAAGCCAGTCAAAGCAACATTTGGAGCATAGAGATTGTTGAACCAAGAAGTAATAATAAACAAAATCAGCTTGAGACATAGTACTATAACATCTACAAATTCACAGTGAGCTAACTGCAAATAAAGGTAATCAAACATTTCAGAAATTGTATTACTACTAAACTAAGAAACTGGTACAGCAGTAAACAATTTAAACAAGAACTAGTCAACTAAGGATTCTTTTGAAACCAACTCTAGCTCATCTACACTGATAATGGCTATGATACTGTGCCTTCTTACTATCTCCTGAACTGCCAGGCTTATCAATAGTATCAATTACTACTTTCTACCTACAGATGTGTATGAGCTGGGAGGTGTAGGTGAGTGTGAATATGTTAAGTATCAGAATCACGTGTAATACAGGTTTTTTAAGACAGGGCCTTGATACATTTTCCAGGCTGGTCTCTTAACTCATGGGCTAACGCAGTCCTCCTGCCTCAGTCTCCCAAACAGCTGAGACTATAGACATGCATGTCATTCCTGGTTTAAAAGGAAATAATCTGAAGGGTTAAATTATATAGCTAAAAAAATTGCATGTATTCAGAAAATAGAATAAATCTAATGGTAATTTATTGAAGTTTACAATAAACTGTTATTTTCTGATTATTTTTGTGTTAGAAGATAAAAATTCAAACTGATAAATTACTGCCGTTGCATGGAATTACACATGAATGTTTTTCAAACACAACTAACTCTGCCAATTCCAAATTTCAAAGTTAACTTAAGCAGGTTGATTTGGTTCAACTAGAAGCAAACTCACTAATGCAAGCTTACCTTAGCCGCAGCCTGAAAAGGTCTATGATGCCACAAAATGGATGGTATGCAGTTATATTCACATATGATAGAATTCCTACCAAAAAATACATAAGCACTAAAGAAGGAAAAGGTTACGCACTTCCAATTTATGTTCTTTCTCTGCAAGGGCTTCCTTTTGACAACGAAGAAAATCTGCTAACATTCGAGTGAGTTGCTTCCTATCATCTATTTCTGCCGCCAATCTGCCATTATAATCTGCCAGCAACATACAAGCATCCTCTACCATTTTAGAAAGCCTTTCTCCAGACTCTTTATCTAAGAAAAACACAAAATAATAAAATTAATATACAATATAAACAGTGATATCCTCTTTCCACATCTCACCCAAGATCCAGGAGTTATAGATCTCACTTTTTGACTCACCGGTTATTTTATCTAGTAGGGATACTTCTTGGACTTCAACAGGCAAAGAAGCTATCCTCTGATGAACTGCTGCATCACCTGAAGCTGCATTTTCTAGGTCTTGTAATGCTCTAACGAGATCTAGAGTCTAAAAAGTTATACAACTTTAGCAACAAAATAAAGTTTAAATAAATGACTTGAATTTTTTCATATTTATAATCCTTGATTTACTTATCTCAAAGTTTTCAATATAAACTGCTTAAGTCAATTCATTTCTTTTACACAGTAAGAAGCTATACTATGTTAGTTATTAAAAATGTAAATGAGATAAGGCCCCGCTGACCTTGAGAAGGTCACACTTGAGTGGTATAAACAGTATAAAAATACTTACCTAGTTATTAAAGTGAGATAAGTGATTTATATGGCAGATATACCAATGGTAAAAGAGAAGGTAGGCTACAACTTCAACCTAGAGAATACAAGTTTTATGTATGATATATCGTTATATTGCCATTGCAAATCACATTATCATTGAAAGCATTTCTAAATTTTATTAAATTGAATTTTGGGAAAAGGAAACATAATCATCTTCTAAAATATAGAAGAGTCTCTGATTCTATTCCTAAATACTATAACGCATAAGAAAAATGTACCTTTGAAATATGCTCAAATAAAATATATCTTCAACTATCTTATGGTTTGTTAATAAGAACACTAAATTTTATGTAGCTAGTGACTGTTTATACACTGTGTAGCCTGTATAGTAAGTATCAGAGTATTTTAGTTGCACTGTTTTCATAAACTATAACTGGGAGGAAAAAGTAACACTTTTCATTTCATTATTTTCATACTAGCTATAATTAGGAGAAAGTGGGGAATTCTTTGCTGGCAATCTCATAAGTCATAATGCAAGTTTTTTTTTAAAGGATTTTCTTTTCTAGCCCTTATCTTCACCCTTTTTTTTTTTTTTTCCGGTACCAGGGATGGAACTCACAATCTTGCGCTTGCCAGGCAGGCGCTTAAGCCACTGAGCTAAATCCCTGGCCCTCTTCACCCTATTTCTGTGCTTTTCTTTGTGTATGTGTTTCTTTTCTTTTTTTTTTTTTCTTTTTTGGTACCAGGGATCAAACTCATGACCTCACGCTTGCCAGGCAGGCACTTATGCCACTGAGCTAAATCCCCAGCTGTGTTTCTTTTCTAAGACTACATTCAGGAACACTAGGAAATTATATATATACTTTAAAAACATAAAATACTACTAATTTTGAGTATATATTAAGATGACATCTAGGTAGGAATAGTGGTATGTGCTTCTAGTCCTAGCTACTTCGGAAGCTAAGGCAGGAGGATCTCTTGAACCCAGGAATTTAAAGCCAGCCTGAGCAATTCTGAGACTCTTTATCTCTTTGAAAAATATATATATGTAGTTTCAGGATATAGTCTCTCTACAGTGAAAGGGTGCTGTACAGCAACTAACACTTACCAAGAAGCTTTTTTTTTCATGGTTCCAGTCTAAAAATTTCCAGATTCCTAAGAAAAAGTCTTGTTTTATTTATTTATTACTTATTTATTTATTTTTTGGAGACAGAATCTCATTGTGCAGTTCAGGGTAGCCTTGAACTCAATATGTAGCTGAGGCTGGCCTCAAAATAAAAACGATCCTCCTGCCTCAGCTTCCCAAGTGCTGGGATTACAGGCCTGCACTACCATGCCTGGTCTGGCTTTACAGTCTTGACAGGGCCTATATGCTGAAACTATAAGTTATCGTCAAAAAATATGGTATGATTTGTGTTTCTTCTGGAGGGGAGGAGATAGGGTCTTGTGATGTAGACCAGGCTAGCCTCAAACTTGTGGTAATCCTTCTGCCTCAGCCTTCGAAGTGTTGGGATTATAGGTGTGTGCCACTACACCAAAATTTTTTTTAAAACCACAGTAAAAGTCACATTGTCAAGAATGGGATATGTATGTGCAAAGGCAGGGTGAGTGTCCTGAATATTCTGAGGAGAATTAATGGTAATGTTTTTCACTAATAAATTTAAAACATTTTTCCACATTCAACATATTTTTTGATCACTCAACAGCATTTACAGCAATTTCTGTCAAAAACATAATGGTGTGTGTGTGTCTTCATCCACCTTATTTACCAGGTCTGGAACTATATGACTTCAGGCTCTTCCCCAAAGTCAAAATGACCATGAAGGATAAACGTTATATTCCTGACACTGAGGCAGCCACAACTGCACTGCTAAAGACAAAAGAGGTCTTCCAGAACTGCTTCAAAAAGTGGTATGTTTTAAGACAGGAGTGTTTTGAGGGAAATTAATGGCAATGTGACTTTTAATATAACATTTTTTTTATTTTAAGCAATCACCATATGTTGACCACCTTATACAAACTGGATTTCATTATACATTCACTTCCCTTCCTACATGAGTTAATTCTGAATTCTCACTGCCAGATCAAGGATTAGATAAGAAAACAAAGATATCTGAAACACTAGTCTAGGACTTCCTGCTATAGGGAAGTTCAATTATATTTTGCAAAGATACTTTCTTTGCTATTCTAAGATGTTATAATGACCACAAAACTGAACCATTGAAAATTAAGCAGCACAACTGATCTGAAATGATCATTATAAAACAAAGAACAGTTCCAGACATGGCAGCACATGTCTGTAATCCCAGCACTAAGGAGGATGAGTCAGAGCGATTGCCCCAAGACTGCGGCCAGTCTAAGGCGACATAGTGAATTCAAAGCCAGCCTATACTACAAAGGGAGACCCTGTCTCCAAACAAACAAACAAAAAAACCCCCACATTTTATACAAGTACTAGAAGAGTCCAGATGGTTACTACGAAATACTTAAGAAGTCCAACTTGTGGCTACTCTCTCACCAGTGCAAATGATAGACACCACATCCAGATCTCAGGTAAAAAACACTGTTGACAACATGGTTTTCTGTCATAAGTTATGAGCAAATAGGAGAGACATACACGTTAATGTTTGGTTATTCCAAAGTCACGTTCTTACGACCTTTCTGCTTAAGCTTTAGTCCAAGGTGACCGTTGCCTCAGCATTCCTCATCCCTGTCACTGGATTAACCAGGTTGCCTCAAGTCCTGGCTGACAGCCTTGGTCTATTCTGCCTTCCTAGCTCTAAGAATAATATAAACCTACAATTTTAGGCAATAAATGATTACCTTTCAAGATCCTTTCACCAGGAAAAAAAACCCCTTTCAGCTTCCTACTACATGCAACTTTGAGTCCAATTCCCTAACTCTCATGGAGCACTGTGATACACTTTTACATAGAGGATATTAATTTTTTTCTTTCTTTGAGTGGGTGGTCCTCACTACATAGTTCATCAGGCCTTGAGCTCACTATGTAGCCCAGGCTGGCCTTGAACTCAGGGTGATCCTCATGCCTCAGCCTCCCAAGTGCTGGGATTACAGGCATGTACCACCACACCTGGCACAGGCCATGTCTGCTTCTAGACCAGAACTCAACAAAAAACAGGTTCTGGCCAACATAATGTGTTATGTTTCTGTACTGTTCTGGCCCTTAAAGATATTTACCTTGTTTTAAGAGAATGGCTATGTCTTCATTTTCTCCTTTGAAATTTTATCTGTCCCTCCTATATGTTTCAAACATAAAAGAAGGAAACTTAAAGACTCAATACCCACTTAATTAAAAGGTCAAAATGTCTTTCATCTAATGATTAAGGAACACTATACTATACCAACCTGGAAGATTTACAGTACTAAAATAACGATTCTAATTCATCTCATTTTTGCATAGAACTACACAGTGTTATATAGAACTGTATGAATATATGCTTGTCACTCTAATACTCATTTTTCACATGTCTGAAAGCAAGAATACTTAAGAGTACTGTTTATAACTAAGAATATTTTAGTGTACTTACTTCATACAACAATATATGGCTAAGATAACATATATAATACTTAGCAATCAGAAATTATTTCTTTGCAAAATTATTTCTATGCAAAACATGCAATATAGAACACGATATATTAACATGAGCAATTTGTTAACCAGAAAATAAGACAAGACTCCTGCAACTTCTTTCTTGTAATCAGAAAGAGTAAAATTAATAAAGCTCAGTGGACAAAAAAAGTAAAACAACTCACTTTTTTTTTTTTTTTTGGTACTGGGGATCGAACTCACGACCTCATGCTTGCCAGGCAGGCACTTAAGCCACTGAGCTAAATCCCCGGCCCAAACAACTCACTTATTAGAGAAAATCTTTTACCTGTGGTGGTTCACTTGGAGAGCCCAGAGAGGAACAATTTTCATTTTCATCTGCCTTTATTTGTTCGTAAGCTCGCTTCCTAGCTTTTTTATCACCATCTGAATTGAAAGAACATTGAAGTCTTAAAGAAAACATTTTAATTAAGAGATCACAGTAAGAGACGAAAGCTATATACTTACACAGAGCTTGCTTAAGTTGGTCTAACACATCATTTTCATAAACAGATCTTTCTTCCCAAATAGACAACACTCTTCCAAGGTGCTTCTTACAACTTTCATCAGTTTCACTAAAGCAAGAAAGAAAAATATTAGCAGTAAAAATGTTCTTATATTCCCTGGAAAAACCAATCCAGATGTTTTCTGAGCATTAGTATGTGGCCAGCAGTTCAAGGATAATGGGATCAAGATAATAGTACCTGTTTTTCTTAAAAATCTTATAAACAATAAAATTACAAAACAAAATGCATTTCAGGATTTAGGGGTTTTAAAAAATGTCCCTAACTAATAAAGGCTGAATATGAGGCTAAGATTTCTAACAAATCTAACAAATGACTTTACTCAACAAATATTTATTGAACAAGGTGCTGCCTCTAATATAGTGATCAAATGGAGTTTTATAGCAGCTGTTACTTATAAGTCTCAAAAGAGAACAAAGTACTAAAGTAGACAGAAAACAAAGACACTTCCCAGTTTAAGGAGGATCAAGAAAAGTACTTAAGAAAGTGATATTCAATCATGTTCTAAAGATCAGATATACAGCAAAATGGGAAACAGATTATTTCTAACCATTTCTGACTTTCCCAAAAAGATTAAATAGAGACCATGGCAATTATACAGAAGGATGTTTTAGTAACTAAAAGGGAAAAAAAGCAACTAAGAGAATATGCATGTGAATACAGAAAATGAACGATGTAAGTGTTCAAGAGGACAACTCATTTTTCTTTTTTTTTGAAAACTAATTTCTTGCATAGGAATCTGGATGGAGCTGCCATTCACTGACACAGAAGTAGCATGTTTGACCAACAGCACAGAAGTGATAAATTCAAGCTGGCTGTGGTGGCACACACCTATAATCCAGCACTCGGAAGGCCGAAGCAGGAGGATTGTTGCAAGTTTGAGACCAGCCTAGGCTACAAAGTGAGTTCAAGGCCAGCCTGAACTGTACAGTGAGACCCTGTCTCAAAAAGCCAGACAGATGGATGGATGAATGAATGAATGAATGAATAAGTTCATTAGACAGAGTGAGATATTTAAGATGCATACAGGTAGAGGTCATGTCAGTGTACATATTGGTCTGTGATTAAGGAAAAAATCTGCATAGAGAATAAAATTTTAAGTCATTAGAGTATGTATAATAACTAAAAATATACAATATACAAAATCACCAAGTTGGCAAATAAAGAATATGGTCCCCAAAGAATGCATGGGACTTAACTCTAAGACACTAAGATATTTAAAGAGATGGAAGAAGACAATATCTAAATTGAAGGGTAAATAATAGCAAAATGCAACAGTATTTGACACTTTTTTTTTCTCAAATGTGATTAAAATTATAAGGTTTGTGGTGAGTAAATCTTCATCCTTCTGTAAATCATCATAGGTCACCATTTACTACTGAATTCTATAATTTAGACTGATTTAATAGTTCATTCCAATACTTGCCTAGTAATCTATCATATACTTGTACACAATGTTTCAGATATATAAGTATTTAAAGGGGCAACAAGTAAAAGTATAGACTTTCACCCTCTGAAATTGTCTGTAGCAAAATTTTTCAACAAGTTTATAATTATTCATTATTTCCAGACATATAAATGTTAAAACATATAACCTAACACCAAAAAAACCTTAAAATTATGGTTTTTATAAGCAAATATATAAGGTTTGCTCATACGAAGATACGAGGAAAAGAATACAGTAGTTGTTATATCCAGAAATATCAGTGACAAGATTCACATTTTTGTATGTACACAAATTTTCAATGCAATACCTTTACTCATTCTCAATGAAGTTCATTCCAATTTAGCAGTTACTAGTCTTTTAAAGAAAGCTGTAATTCAAGTACTCCAAATGATAATCTTAGCAAATCTCCTTCTCCGAAAGCACTTACCATGTTCATTTACAAAGGCCAGTTAAAGATAAGTCTTTTCAAATGAAAAGTTTCAAAAAACACATCTTGTTTTTACTGTAATGCTTTAAAGTAAATTTTAGCAAAAGGAAACACAGCCCATTGAAAACAGCTTACCTAGAACACCAAACAGTTATCATACCTTGAAACATGCTTAAAAGCCTCCACTATAACTGGTGCAAAATCTTTTGTAAACTCCGGCCCCTTCCTTTTGCTGTTTTGAATGACATCATTGGCTAGGTACAGAAAAGTGAGCTTTCTGTTGGGTTTGGCTGAAAAGCAAAAAACAAATTTTTAAAAATCTACTAAAAATATCCTCCTTTGACTTAGACAAGCTTTTTCAATACCTAAATTCAGTATCTTTGAGGACCCACTAGCTTTTATGTGTCTTGTTCAAACCCGGCTTCTTAGTCTACTACCAAACTTACCAAATCTCTGCTGCTAACCTCACCAAGATGATTCTGTAACTTCTAGAAATGCAGCATGTGAGCAAGGAAAGAGGACGGGGGCAACCTAGCAGGCAGAGGTAGATTAATTATAGCTCTTTCCATCTCCTTGCAGTACTGGCCCAACTAATGTTTCATTCCTGGTCTTATCACCACTCGCAAACTAAATGTTGTTGTTGTTGTTGTTGTTTTGGGGGGGTACTGGGGACTAAATGGTTTTTACACACTGAAATCCTCATGTATGTATAAAAATGCTTCTCTGTGAATTTATCCTATATTAAATTTCATTAAAGCCATTATAAACTATATGAAATACAATCATTTAAAATAAGAAAGCGATTGGTCATATTAAGGTGGCACCTAGGCTGGGCATGGTGGCACACACCTGTAATCCCAGCACTTGGGAGGCTGAGGCAGAAAGATCACGAGGCCAGCCTAGGCTACATAGTGTGTTCAAGTCCAGTTTGCACTACAAAGCAAAATTCTATCTCAAAAAAAATAAAATAAAATCTAATACTTAAAAAAATTTAATATTCATACTGACTCAAAATATTTAGTTACAGTAAAACAACAGAGTATGTATTAGGTATAGGGTTCAAATACCAATATATTATTTTCAATTTTTTCCTTGTAGTATCCAGGCTAAAATTAGATATAAATTCCTACCATTTATGTACACCCTTAGTCAAATTTTCAAGGAAAAAACTTGAATACTTCTCTTTTACAATTATGCGAACTTCAACATAGAGCAAACAATTAATGAAAATAAAACATGCAATGCCAGGGGGGGCCACAAAAATTCATTTTTCACATGAATTCTGATTAATTTTTAAAATAAAAGCCGCAAACTAGTGTTAAAGTTAAGGTAGAAAGTTAACAAAAGGGCAGTCAAACCATTTTATAATTCCTTAAAGAAACACAGTTGGTGAAAGAAAATGATTCTAAACAATGGGTCTGGCCTAGTCAATTCCTGTGTTTCTGTTTTCATAAGGTTCCTTCCCCAAGACACCTATTTTCCAATTAATTAATTTATTTATTTTGGTACCAGGAATATCAGGCAGGTGCTGTGCTGCTGAGCTGTATGCCTGTCCCCTTCAATTTCAGTCACATTTAATGTTTTCTATGTGCCAAAAAAAAAAAAAATAACCATTTCTATTCAATCAGAAGTTTGCAAGCACCATATAAATTGACAGGTCCCATCACTAAAATTCCATCTCTCTTTTTTTCTTTATTTCTTCTGTCCACAAATACATCACACCAACATGAAGGCATTATATTACATTGCACTGTACATATGTGGATGCTGCTGTATCTGTATCAGTAAAGTATGAGCCAAATAAGTACCACCAAATATGTATATCTGAATCACCATTTTCTTACATCCTACCTCCATAAGCAAACTCTTACACTCTCTAGGCAATAAATACCTGGGGCCTTGTATAAGAACATAGTATAAACAGTATATCACTCCCACTCTGAAAATGCATGGCAATAAAAGTTCAGTTCATCATACAAGTAATTGTTGCATAACACCGCACAAACACAGCCAGGCGCAGTGGGCACATAGCTGTGATCCCAGTGCTCGGGAGGCTGAGGCAACAGGATTACCTTGAGTTTGAGGCCAGCCTAGACTAGATAGCAAGACCTTGTTTCAAAAAAAAAAAAATGTTTTTGCAAACGTTAAAATAAAGATCAATTACTAGGTTTCAAAAATGAAATCAGTCTGTGCTATTCGATAAATAATATAAAACAAACTTGGTCAGTGAAAGAATTAAAGAAATGTCACCTAACTTTACTAACTCATAATTGGTGTATAATCAGTTTATATTCATAAAGTGGCAGGAGCATTACTAATTTTTTATACTGTACAGACCATCTGCCTACTCATTTTGATATGATACAGAATATCATAATCTTTAGTCAATCACCCATGCCTTTATGAAGATGACAATGCTGATAAATGCAGCAAATAACTAAAACCATAAAAACCATGTTTCTAAGGCAAACTTCTACATAAAAAGAAGTAGGAAAAAACTGAATAAGCATCAGGCACGGTGGCACATATGCCTGTAATCCCAGTATGCAAATCACTGCGAGTTCAGGGCCTGTCTGGGCTACATAGCGAACTCAAGGCCTCTGAGTCCCTGAACTACAGAACGAAACTCCAGCAGAAAGGAAGGAAGGGAAGGAATGGGAAAAGAAAGGTGAGGAAAGGAAAGGAAAGGAGGGGAGGTGGAGGGAGAGAAAGAGGGAAAGGGAGGAAGGGACAGGGAAAAGAAAGAAACTGAATTGGGTAAGTAAATATATATACACACATAAACACATCCACGGAAGAAATGAGCATTACTGTAGTTTGTTGTTGTTTTGAGGTTTTGTTTTGTTATTGGCAGGGTGTTTCACAGAAGGGATCTAATGGAAAAAGCAGGTGCTGGGTCAGGGGGAAAAAGTATCTCGGATTCATTGTATTATCTTTTCCTTGAGAAGAGTTATTCATCCACCACCAAATGGGCCAGTGCACCCTATCCTAGGTTTTACAGTAGTCCACATTAAAATGATTCCATTGTCCAATGTATGTAAAGATCACATGTGATGTTCTATCATTGTTGCTGTTAAGTCAAGGAAGGAGAGCCACATAGAATCATCTACTACAAGACTTTGGAATGATGGCTAGGAAATGACTATGCCCTATGCCAGACAGTGCTCAGCCAAAGGACCCCTTGCATCTCTGTCCCCAAGGCCAAAGGACCTGCAGATAGGCGCTACTGTGTTGGCCTGATGGGCAGCCCCATAATGCACCCAGGTCTGGAAGTGTGGCAATAGTCAACCCAGTTGTACACTTGTAGGCCCGCTCTCCCATTCTGTTTCAGCTCTTACAGACAGAAATAGGGAAAAAGCCATTATCTTGAAACAAGTATGTATTATAAAGATTTATTAACAATTGTTGTAAGGCTAGAAGTGTAGCCCAGTGATAGAGCACTTTCCTATCCACAGAAACCAGAAGTACCAAAAAGAAAAACAAAAAGAAAA
>PVJX010023515.1:0-29087 GCA_004027295.1 Dolichotis patagonum | reverse complement strand
CTAAATCCTTAGCAACCAAATTTGGGTCAGAACACAAAATTGAAAGCCAAATCAGTTCATGAAAATAAAAGTAATACAGAAAGATACATCCGATTGTGGATTTTTTAAAACTTCAAATTACCCATAAAATTGAAAGAGTAGACATAATACTACTCTAATTTTAGATTAAGGGGTGGGAATCTAGAGTACAGAGAAAGAAGAAGTACTTGAGAAAGGAAGCAAGCCATTTGCTGCTGGTAAACTAGCATACATTGGGTCCATTCACAATTGAACAATTTAAGAATCTTGTGAACTACTCTTCCGGAAGGGACAGATACTAAGAGAACCTGGGTAATGCGCAGACTGATCTCCAGGGATTAACATGCTGTGCATGGAATCGAAAGGAGAGAAAAGTGACAGACTAAACTTGCAGGATTTCTAAATCAATACACAATACTAAAGAAAGATTATTAACTTTTACAAAGGCAATGGCAACTTGAAGTTTTAGAAAGCATTACTTTTCAGCATCTTACCTTTTCTAGCATCTTTTACTTGCCAGGCAAATTACAATAGCCACCTCCCTCCACCACACACACATAAACACACACACACACACACACACACACACACACACACACACACGACCTATTCAAGGTTTCCCTTTGTGTGGTTTCAGCTACCTGAAGAAAGCAGTAGTCCAAAAATAGTAAATGGAAAATCACAGAAATAAACCATTTCTAAGTTTTAAATCGCTCACTGCTCTGCAAAATATGATGACCTATCCTACTATCCTGCCCGTCCCATCCTGGATGTGAATCATTTCTTTGGAGTGTCTACACCACACACAATCCCTGCCTGTCACTCACTAGCCATCTCAGTCATCACATGGATTGTGATTTCACACAGAGTGTATGGAAGGAACCCTTTTTAATAGAGGGAGGGAGGGAGGACTATCGTCGTCCCCCTATTTTGATTAATAATCGCTCCAAAACCCAAGAGTAGTGATGTTGGCAATTTTATGATATCGTTATAACTGCTTTTATTATTAGTTATTATTGTTAGTCTCTTATTGGGTCTAGTTTATAAACTAAACGTTACAGTAAATATGCATGTGTAGGACAAGAACATAGAAATACGATTTAGAGCTCTGAAGTTTGAGGCTTCCACAGAGGGGCTCATAGTGGTGGTTAACCTACGGCACTTTAAGACAAAGGATATTAATGTATGAGTTGTTTTTTCTAAACTAAAACCTCAGTATTCAGATTTAATTGCAGTGTTGGCACTATGTGATAAATAAGTGGGGTTGGGGCTGCAGTTTGGGTAACTTGTCTTTAAAAGGTCGGCCATCAATCCCCTAGAATAAGATGGGGATGGGGGAGACTACTGCAGTTCCATTCACACATTCTCAAACTGACTGGGGGAATACTTAGCAGGCTAATCTCTGCTTTTAAAGTCCTGGAGACCCACCCCAGCTTCTCACAGGCTAGGCAAGTGTCCTACCACAGAGCTACACCCTTGCCCCAGCCTACTCTTAAGTACCAGCACAGGGAGCTTTCCAACCTCTCACATTAGCCTGGGCTGAGAAGCTGTGAGGGACAGAAGGAAAGGCAAAGAAGTCAGTCAGGAGACAACAGCTCCCTCCTGGCCTCTGCCACTAAATAAGCACTGACCCCAGGCAGCCCACTTCTCCAATGGAGTGGCGTTTCATTATTTCTATAAAGTGAAGCAGTAGTAGCTCGAAAATGTTAGGATGTTTCTAGTTCTCATTATTTTATTTTAAATTTTATTCTCTCAAAGTAATACACAACACTCCTTTGTAAATGTTAGTCTCTAAGAAGGTCAATCTATTTTCACACTTTTCCTGTAACAGACGAAGAGAACAGCTCCGCATAAAGAAAGAAACAAATGAGAGCTCATTTCCTTGTATTTGGTACTTACTTAACCAGATTTCTGGGATTCCTTCACGTCATTTCTTAAACCAAATCAGTCTAATTCTTCACTGTGCTTCTTTCCACTTCAACTTCCAAGTTTACTATGATAACAAAAATGCCTTTTCACTTAATAGTTATTAAGTGTTACAATTTTTTAAAAAGGTAACAGCTTTTTCAGGATTAGGTATAAGAGAGAATAAAGTTACTCTTTGCTTTAATGTCTGAATCTATAAAATAAGGATAAACATTAATCCTTCTGAAGATTAATACATGAAAGCATGGGGCCATGCCTACAATCAATAAACCTTTGGATGTATTAAAGGAAGGTGGGAAGACAATTATCTGTAAAAGCTGTTTAATCTTATTCTTCTTTAATAGCATATTTACTTCAAGAGATGTAGCTAGAAAACAATGCAACACAGGATGTTTAAATTACGTTATTATTTTAAAAATTCAACTGGATAAGAATGTATTTAATATTTCCTATGTGACAGGTACTGTAACACTACGATTTCACAATTCAAAGATGAGTGTAAGCATGGCTCCACTCTCAGAGAGCTCCCAATCTAGAAGACACAAAAATTATAATGTAATTAAAGATACATAATAAAAATATATGCAGGAAGCAGAAGTAGGAGGATGGAGAAAAAAATGAATTCTGCCTAAAAGGAATAGGAAGTAGCTAAATAAAGTAGCATGGTAGAGGGGAAAGATGAGTTACATAAGCAAAGACTTGGGTCTAATGCTAGCTACCCATTTACTGGCTGTATGATATAAGGCAGCTTAGTGTATCTGAATTTCCCTGTAAATATACTTTGTAGTTATTCTTGATATTACAAATAATATATGTAGAGTCGTTAAAACATAGCAGGCACTCAATAAATGGTAACTGTCTTGTTTTAGAAGGAGCGGTGTTTGCTTGTTTTTAACAGACTAAGTTTTAAATGTCACCCTATCTAGCATCTCTTGAACAATGATCAGCCTACATACACCATTGCTAAGGTCATCAGTATACTGAATGCCAAGGAACCACTTCATAATGTTACCACTTAAAGACAGCTGCTTTTTGTCGTGTGCTTCCTTCTGGGGGTTCTATCACCTGCTAGTAAAGCCTACTTCTGTTACTTTCTGCGTTTTTACTCTGCCGCATAGAATTTGCCTCCTTAGACCCTGTTGTTTCCTAGGTTCCCTTCCTCCATCCTACCTCCATCCTACCCTACTTGAGGATGGCCCCTAGGAACACACAAGGCCAGATCCGCAACTGGCAATTACCACAACCACACTGGGAGGTAACACAAGTTAACTTCTGGGTGTTGGCTACTAGTAACCTAATGGCTCATTTGTGGAACTGGAAGCCACCACAGTAAGAATTTTAAACATTTAACATTTAAAAGGCCAAGAGGGATTTTTACATTTACTCTACAGCTTTGGAAACTCTCTAAATAACCACTTAGTAGCATACACAAACACATCTCAGAAAGTCCTTACCTATTATTTCATGCTAAAGTCAAAAGATGCTTGCTTGGTAAGTATGAGTTCAATCCCCCGTACCAAAAGAAAAAAAAAAAAAAAAGATGACGCAATCTATCTCTAAATTATGAAAGTCTTTATGTCAGTTTAGTGTTTCAAAACTATAAAAACATCTTTCTGTTCTGCAACCAAATAAAATCTGCTTGCTCCAACTTAAATGTGGGCACCTTAAAAGTGAGGGTACCATGTAAGCCACCCAGAATCTACCTTAATTGGAGCTTCCAAATTCAAGGAAATTAGTGCCCATAAAATTGTCTTTATATAACTTCACAAAATGTTTCTCTGTAATTATGACTTCAGTATTCCATCTGATTTAATATATACAGACATATGCATATATATAGTATGTACACACAATCAGTCCATTAGTCCATCGCTATCTTCTGACATAATAACGTTCCATTGAAACTGACAGTGCTACACATTTTCAGGATTTAAAATGTATTTTCTAAAGTTTTTTCTCTGAATGGCAGTCACTGAAGGCTCATCAAAAATTACAACTGAATCTCTACTTTTGTACATACACTCTTCAGAGACTATGTTTTTAAAAGCCAGTACGCAAGAAAGTACGCATTTCCACATTAAAGAAGCCAGAAGTCTCTTCAAAAAGCAAACGTACGGATCAGATTTAAAAAAAAAAAATACTCTGTGTACGATCGCTCATTCTAACGAACTGCACCTGATGTGATCCTAAAGTTAGCCCCTATTCCCAACAGCTCTGAGGATCAAAAGGAAACATGAAATTATCAAATGTCACAGAAGGAGCGGCCTGAGGCCAGGAGAGACAGACAAAAGGAAAAGGGAAGGACAGCAGACAGATAAAGCTAAAGGCTTCTAAAGCACTAGACTTTGGCCCAGCTCCTGACCCACTATAATCTACTTAGTCATCTCCATCTCCGACTCAGAATAAATACAACATAGTCCCAGTAAATCCTGTAGACCGTTGTGAGCGGGAAAACTGTGCTCCGCGTTGGGTTTGCGATGTGCGTTTCAGAAAGAGCTGAACCTGAAAACGATCTAAACACCCGCGGGAAGCGGCGCGTGTGTGTGCGTGTGAGCGCGCGTGCAAGGGGAGGGCGAAGAGACCCGAGAGCCGCACTCTGGTCCCCGCCGACGCGACCCGCGCGTACTACAGAGGCGGGGCCCAGCCCTGAGCGCCTGAGGGCGGGCGGGCGCGGCGGGGGTCCTGGGGCTCGCGGGGCCATGGCCGGGCCGAGCCCCTCCCCGCGGACCCGGGCGCGCACCGAAGTGGGGTGGCTCCGCGTCCCGAGCGGCCCGGCCGGCGCATCAGTTACCTGTAAGGTTCCTCAGCACCGTCCCGTGGGCCCAGAGGCTCAGGACCTGCTGCACCGACAGGTTGATCATGGAGTGGTCGCCCCCCTCCGCCTTCATCTTCCCTGGGGGGCGCCCGCCGCCCTCTTGGGGGTCGCCGGGCGGCGGCGGCAGCGAGGCTCGGGGGGCGCCGGGCGGGGCGCTGCTGCGGGGCCTGGCGGGGGCGCCGCTCCGCGTGTCTCCCAGGCAGCCCCCTCTCCGCCGGGGAGACATTGAGGACGCCGGCCGGGGAGGGCAGGGGCCGGGCGCGGACTCGGGCGCGGAGGCCGCCGCTCGCGCTCAGAGCCAGCGCCGCGCCGCGGGGGCCCGACACGCGTCGCGGCGGCCGAGGTCACACCGGGAGGCCCACGATGATGGGCAGCCGGCAGGTGCGGCCCCCGAGCGGGCCCGGCTCATCGCCGCCGCAGGCCGAGGAGATGCGGGAGCGGGCGGAGGCTGCGGGCAGCGGCTGAGGCGGCACCTGCCACCCGCCTGCCCGTCTTCGGGTCGCCGACACTCGGGAACCGCCCCCTCCACCCGCGGCAGCCGGCAGACCGCTCGTGCGCGCGCGCGCCTCTCCTCATCCCGGCCCCTGTGCCCCCTCCCCCTCCAGGAGCGCCTGCGCATGCTCACTCCCCCGCTCCGCGCGACCCTCCGCCCTCTCAGCTTGCGCTCTGGCTCGCGCCGGTGACGGCGCCCAGCGTCCGCCCGCAGTGGGGCGGAGGGAGGCGCGTCCACGTCACTGGCGCCACCGCCGAGTCTCGCCGCTGATTGGGTGCTCCAAGAAAACTGACTCCACGCCCCCCTCCGCCCCCGGTCCCCGGGCGCGTGCCCTGGAGAGTAGAGCCACTGCTGGGTCCAGACAGTGTGCGCTAGGTGCTCGGTAGCTCTAACCCGCTGTCGTCGCTGTGGGAGTTGGGGAGATGGACGCTGTGACTGTTCAAGTGTTTGCCTTCAAATGAAACGCTTTTTGCAAAGGAGTTTGCATGCTACTCTTTTTAAAGGTGTTGTATCTCGGCGTTTAGATGTATTTATGGAGGTTTTTTTTTTTTCCTGAGAGAGCCTACTGAGTCACTTAATTGCAAAATATATGTTAAAGCCACTCAAGCTGAAAAAAATCCGCTTTGTCATTCAACCCGCCTTCCTACCTGCCACAAGAATCTAGGCCTCCCCCTCCCAGGATTCAAAGATCTGAAATCGCCTACTGAGGCAAGGCTCGGCGGTATCCTAATCCCTGCTTAGCTCGTCTTTCCTGGCAGTATGCTTTGTATCTAAATTGTATGTCTACTTTATTTTCCACCCCCAACCCCAGCATTTAAATTAGATCCCTGTTTCCTTCCTGTTTTGCCATCTTTGTACAAGTGCAAGGTTAGTATGAGGAGCATCTCAAACTAATGTCTTCTTGGACATGTGAAACCTTTTAACTTTAAAAATTAAGTTTTAGCAATAACGTAAATATGCAGTGACCAGCCAACTCTCCCTCCAGCTGCATCTCTTTATAATTCTTCTGCCATCTGATAAAATTTTACAAAAGCAAGTGAAGAAATAAATCCTGTGGCTAAATCAAGTGTTTTGGTAAAGCATTAAGTGGTAGAGTCCTTGCAAAATGATGCTCTTGGGAATTACTATAAAAATAATTACATGCACACAGATACGTATTTATGTGTGTTGTTTTGATGTCGAAAGATAAATTTTTGGATCATTGTTAGGAATTGAGTCCAAAACTTACAGTTTATCTTCCTTCTAAAATTTAGACTTAATTAGCTCTGTTGCAATAAGACTATACAATAGTGGACATGAAGGAAATTTTATTTTTTTAGTTCATTTTATTTTACAGTTAAAGAAACTGATTCTGCACAATTGTGACTTACTAAAGATGACCCTACTTCAAAGAACGTCTGAATTTCTGCTTTACAATTCTTTCTAGCAACCAGGCTACCTACCCTAACTCACTGTTACTCACCCTAACTCACTCCCTAATTTTAAGTTTCTGGATAAGGAAGTTACTAAAAGTCTTTAAGGAATTTGGCAGCACACAATTAGTGATGTTAAGGAGGTTGACCACATTCAGTGAAGAACCCAAAGCAACCTCTCAGAACAGGAGCTTGTTACACTCTCCTATCATGGTTAGTTTACAGGAAATCTAATGAGTTTCTTGTGATTATGCACTAATATTTAAATGCAGGGCATAACTCTGGGTTACCCATACTTTTTTTACTGTAAATTTGTACTTAAGCATAATACTAGTTGGCTGTGTGTTTCAGTGGCTGTACTAGGAAATACAAAAAGCAATCTTCATGTTTACCCAGTTGGTATGATGAATGGCAAGGTTTATACATGTGTGCAAAAGTGTCAAACTGGAATTTTTATCCACATAATGCTCAAACAGGTTTTGCATATGTTTACCTGAGCATGACAAGGGGTAACATACACGTATGGCCACTCTGTTCTTTTTTTTGGTGCCGGGGATTAAACCCACCACCTCACATTTGCCAAGCAGGCACTTATGCCACTGAGCTAAACACCCAGGCTGCCACTGTGTTCTATAAACGTGTATTTTACCATAAATGGAATGTGAGTGTAATTCACTGTAGCCATTCCTGGGGAAAGCAAAAACTCACCTATGCATTCACACACTTGGCAGATGAATGGCAAAGTGTGTACAGGAGATTCAAAGCAGCAGCAGGTGAGTTTTACCCATGAAATGCTCAATACTAAACTTTTGTGCATTTGGGGTTTGTTTTTATTTTTTTTCTGTTGATTTTTCTGTTAAAAGTAGCCCAATTCAGTACAATGGCAGATAAAAAAACCAGATTTGCAAGTTTTGGCAGATCATTCATTCATGGATAATGAAGATGATAATGACTTTGACTTTGGCCATGTGAGCCAAAGTGCCTGTGATGGTGAAATGAAGCAAGAATAGACTGATACAGACACAACACAAAGACTGAAGACTTCCTTGATTCAGATGATGAAGAAAACAGCAATGTGAGTACATATTTGACTAGTTAAAAATGATCATGCAACCAAATGGAATCATCCCATATTAGAACTAGGTCAAAAAGTAGGGCTGGGGATGTAGTTCAGTGGTAGAGTGCTTGCCTAGCATGCACAAGGCCTGAGTTCAATCCTTAGTACCACCAAAAAAAAAAAAAAAATTGGTCAGAATGACAACACTACACTTAATGTTGTAAGTTTTGAAAGGTGAAATGTTACAAGGTGTGAAATACACAAATAGTGAAATGCAGGTAAAATGTCCAATATCCATATGCAAAAATGTATTTTTTATGACCTCACTAGCTGAACTGAAATTATTCAAATGTCTGCTGTACTTAGCAAGGCTTTCTCATGGTAATCACAGGAATGTAAAACACTTACGAAAAAGCAGTGGGTGTGGGCTTGAGGTTTGAAGAGATTTGGATTCCTTCAGAATTACCTGGGGCTTGATGAGAAAATCACCTCCAAGAAAAAGACATGATAGTCTGACTGCTGTCCCTTCATGGTTTAAGAGATTTATTAGTGATTGTAAGGCAATTTATGTGACTATTGATGAACATCTTGCAGCATTTCATAGTTGCTGTAGCTTCAGGCAGTATATTTTCAAAAACCTTCAAAATATGACATAAAAAATTATGCCCTTGTAGATGTGAAGACTTACTATGCTTTCAATTTAGAAATTTATCCTGGAGCTCAACCACCAAGTCCTTATTTGTATAATAATAAACCAAATGATGTTGTAAACAGACTTGTTACTCCCATCTCCCAAACTGATTGGAATGTGGTATTTGACAATTGTTTGACCAGCTTCCAACTGATGATACATTAGCTAACAGAGCTCAAGTTGACTAGAAGAGGAACTATATGCAGAAACAAAGATGAAATTTCAAAGGAAATGTTGAAATTTCAAAACAGAGAATTGTATCGTACATTCTTTGGATTTCAGAAAGATATAACATTGACCTCATATGTGGCAAAGAAGAAAAAACTGGTACAACTGATGTCGACACTGAACCACAGTGGAAATACTGATAGGGAAATCTTAACAAAACAGAAACCTGAGATGGTAACTTTTTACAACAAAACTAAAGATGGAGTGGATGTTGTTTGATGAGTTATGCAGCAACTATGATGTGACTTAAAACACAAAGCATTGGCCAATGGTTGTTTTTTACTCAGTCCTAAACATGTGGCATAAATAGTTTGATAGTTTACAAAGAAAATAACAAGTACAAAATATCACACAGAAATTTTCTTAGAAGATTGGAACTGGAATTCATAAGAGATCAATTACAGCAGAAGAAAAACCACTATTTCCTCCCAGGAAACTACACAAAAACTTCTGAAACACACTGGTGAGCTGACAGGTAAAGAGATAGGTGCAGCATCACAAAGACACATGACAACAACAAGAAAACAAAAAATATATCAACTGTTCCCTATAGAAAAGGGCAAGAAAACAAAGCACGCATGTTATCAGTATAAACAGTACTTGTGTATGGGACATGCAGTTTTCATGTGTGAAGACTGCCTTGGGTGTGACAGTTGAAGCAAAGATTATTTCTATGGTAGACTTTTGTTTGTGCTTATATTGTAGTTCACAGTTTTTGTTTCTGATGTTATTGTTTAGGTTTTGTAAGCAAGTAAACAACTGCTGTGAAAATGTGGATGTCTATTCTAAGCACTCATTAAATATCTGTTATTTTACTGACATCTTATTTTCCTGCTAAGTGCACATTGTACAATATAGTAAAGAGCACTTCACAAAACAGGAAGATGAGAGAGGTGACAAGAATGGCCTGCTACATAGAAAAAGAAAGCTAAGCCCGTGTGCTATCAGTGCAAGCGAAACATGTGCATGGAACATGCAGTTGTAATGTGTGAACACTGCCTTGGGTGTGACAATTGAAGCAAAGATTATTTTGTTGTAGAATTCTATTGGTGTTTTCATTGTAGGAATGTATTTCTGATGTTATCTTTTAGGTTTTGTAAGCAGGTACACAGCTGATGTGAAAATGTTGATGTTTATCCAAACACACAATACATATTAAGAATTTAATACTTTAGTGATATTTTATGTTCCCCTTAACTACACATTGCATAATATAACGAGAGCCTCCTGATAAAGCAGCAAGATCAGCAAGATGTCAAGTATGTTCTACAAAAAGGCCAGAAAAGCAAAACACATACGCTGTCAGTGTAAGCAATAAGTATATATGGAGTGTGCTGTTATTTTGTGTAAAGACTGCCTTAGGTATGATAATTGAAATAAAGATTTTGTTTGTATACTTATATTGATATTTTCATTGTAGTTCATATAGGAATTTAGTTCTGTAATTTTTTAGACTTTGTACACCAAATAACAGTCAATGTTGAAAATGTTGATTTTTTTATGAATACCCAAAAATATTAAAATTTTAATAATTTTTTGGACATTTTTTCCTGTGTATTTATTGTTTAAAATAATAAAACTCATAAAATTAAAATCAATAATTCATCAATAGGAATAGCCTAAAGAATAAACATGGATATCATACATAAACAATAATGCGCCTTTATGACAAATCCGTGTTATGCATCAGAGTAGCAAACATTTAAAACATTCAGAACCTGGGACAGTGCCCAGCACATTGTACTCCATCAAAATTGATGAATGAATAATTAAAAGAACTTCATAGAAAACTCAGCATTTTTCTTGTCCCGCTTGATTTTGTTTTTACTATAAGTTTTGATGCTTAAACTAAGATAGGGGCCAGGGATTTAGCTCAGTGGTTTAAGTGCCTACCTGGCAAGCATGAGGTCATGAGTTCAATCCTGGTACCAAAAAATAAAAATTAAAAATAAAAATAAAATGAGATAGGACACAATAATAAAATCACAGGTTGATAATTCTCTTTGCTAACTCAAGAACTCTTCCCCAGTTTTCAGTTCTGTTCAATTTAATAAGTATTACTTTGGCATCTACTCTGTAATATTTTCTACAAACCATTACCTGTAGGACTTGAGGACTAGTAAGTTTCCTATTCTGTATGCTAGTTCATTGCATTTAACATGTGTTTGCCTTGATAAATCAGATGATACCCACTGTGGTGGAAGTCTGGATCTTCAAGGCAATTGAACATTTCCCCAACAGTCAGGATTAGGCAACCCCAAAGCAAGTCAATACAAATGAAAGTTGTGAGTTTTTTTCCTTGTAGACTTTTAATATTGAATTAATTAGTCATATGCCTGCTAGAAGTCAGGAATTACCCCATATAAACCCCAGGATATCCCTTTCAGTCTTGTGCTCTTGAATGTGAAATGAACAAACCATTCTTAGTTTATTTCTTGCCCATATGTGAGAAAACACCCATACATACTAGCTATTCTATTAATTGCCTGGAAAGAACTGAGAAGATAGCTTTTATAATCAATTGAAATATAAAAATAATATTGATCCCTTGAGAAAAACATTAACCATCAAGGATATTCGTTGTTTTGTTTTGTTTTTTGCTACAGTACTACATGATAGGCTTCACACAAGATAGGCAACTTAATTTCAACTTTTTACACATTTCAGCAGTTCTACCCTGCATAAATTTATTACATTGGTATCTGCAAAATATAATTTGATCAGTGGCTCCAACATTTCTTAGTATTAAGTAGAAATAATAATAGCAACCCATTAGATTTTTGTTAGCCTTTTAATAATAGTAATAATCAACCCAACCCCTTCTAATGTCAAGCATTGTGCCAAGTACTATATATTAGCTTACTTAATTTTCAAAAGATTGGGTTGAAACTTCACAATACCATTAGACTAATTTTTTTAATAGCACATATAGCCATACTGCTGCCTGAGTCTTGTTTGTTCCTAAACACAGAAAAATGAGAACTCGGTTGTCTTTTTCCTCTTGATTCTATACACATAGTAAGTATTATTATATTTCCCAATATGCTTTCTTTGATTTCCTAAAGTTAACACTTCCTTGGTTATGATTTCCTAGTCTTTTTGTATTTTACTTCATTCTATATCTTATTTATCACAGTCCTACCATCAATACTGCAAGCAGTATTGAACTTACAGTGAGTATTATTTTAGTCGCATTCTATAGTTTTGATAGGTAGTGTTCTTTTAATATGTAGTAGTATCATCTAGTAACTTTGCCACCGTAGTTTTGATTTTTACTTTGAAGTTACTTAACAGAGTTTCTTTTTTTATTTTTATTAGTATTTGTTTGTAGTGAATAATGTTTCCATTCCTTTCATGGAGTTGGCACACTTAGATTCCTTTTTCCTTCTCTATACCTCTCTTCTCTTTCCCTTCTCTTGATCCCATTTCCATTACAGAAAGATCTATCTCCCTACTTCCTATTATCTATGTTTTATTTTTGCTTTTTTGTTTATATTTTTTGATTCTCATATAAGAGAGACCAGCTAATAGTTGAGCTTGGGTGTCTGATTTATTTCACTTAACATTATAGTCACAGGGCACACCCATTTGCTGCAGATGACTCAAATTTATCTTTATGGAAGAAGAGCTATCCATTGTGTAGAGCCTTTCTTTTTAATCCTCCTTTGAAGAGAAATGATTCTACATTTGTTAGCAATTGATAGTTTAAGCATAGTTTAGTTAAAGAATGTTATCTGTACTATTTGGGAATTTATTGAGGTTTTCCTTGTGGCCCAGTACATGTACATGGTTCATTTCAGATAGTGAGTGTGAAAAAGAGGTATATTCTCTGTTTTAAACAATAGTCTTGGCTGATATAAGATCCATATCTAATATGCTACTAAACTTCTAAAACTACTTATTTTTGTGTACCTGATCTGTCTTAGGATGTATATTAGGTTTCCGTAGCCTTCAGCAGCTCATGTTGTAGCAACATAATTCAAAATCCCATTGACTTTGCCAGCAAATCTTATTTCTTGATGGTGCTACAAGAGGATGGCAGAATGGTTGCTACTCAGCAGGAGTCGGCTTGGTCGGCTCAGTCCCTTCCACAGGTCTCCTTTGGACCCAGGGCTAAAAAGCAGCCCCACTCTGCATGCAAGACCACTGTGGGACACTTGAAAAATGTAAGGGGACTGCAAAATACTTGATGACCAAGACAAATACTCCACTGAAATATTTTTAAGTCAAAAGTAATACAAAAGTCTGTCATGAACAAAACACCAACATTTTAAACAAAAACAGAATCTGACACTGCATTTGACATGACCCAGTCTTACCTGTGTTGCCCTAGTGCGGGCTCTGCTGGGAACAGGAAGTACAGGGCCAAACCATGAAGGTACGTTAAAGGTTGTGCTCAAATACGACCCTTTACACCATCATGTCACTCACATCCCTTTGACCAAAGCAAGTTGCATAGTGAGCTCCAGAGAGAATAGGGTAAAGAAGTACGTTCTACCTACAAGAAGGATGGTAACAACTGATGAATGGAGGAAACGAGTGAGATGGTCTCCCAGTGGCTGAATAAGGTAAGTTTCCTACAAACAATATGTTCCTACTAATTTTTCCTTGTGGTTCCTATAGTTTTGAGCTTTCTGGGTAATTTCTCCTTGTGACTCCTGTAGTTTTGAGCTTTTTGGGTTTTCTTTCTATGTCTTTTGATAAACCAATATATTCATATAGGTAAATTTTTGATTACTGATTTTTACTTCTTTAATTAAAATGTTTTAAATTTAATTTACTTCCTAATGATGAAGTCATGATTTCTGTTTTGTCTTTGTTTGCATATGCCTGGCATGTCTTTGACTGTTCTTTTTCAGCTTTCTGAATCACTTCGCTTTTTGAGATTTTCTTGTTGACTTTGTGTGATCTAATATTCTAATAATAGAAGAATTCAAACTATCTCTGTTGCTACAGTAGGCACACGATATCTGTTGTATTGCAGTTACATTATGCTATTTTGCTGCTCTTTACGAAAGTATTTTATTGGAACAGTTTGTGTTTGCTTTATTGTGTTGCTTATAAATTGGGGTTGGCTGTTTTATTTTTAAGAGGTGATTAAGAAGCATTTGTTAGGCACCTACTTTTAGTAAATAATTTGGTAAGGACTCTTATTCCATCGCAGAAATTGAATTAGTTCTGCTTCTAGGAGGAGCACAATATAAAAACAAAACAAAACAGAAAAAAGGGCTAAGAGTGTACCATGTTGGTAGAGCACCTGCCCAGCATGTATAAGGCTCTGGGTTCGATATTGGGGTTTGTTCTCTATCAATATAACTGATAGACACTTAATTCTCTGTTTTGAGTGTATCTATTGACCACTCTAGGCAATCCTAAAATTACATACTTCCTCACACCTGTCCTACCCTTCCCCATCAAATTATAGTAGATTATCTAGTTTGTCTACTCTTTTAGAACTGAACTACATGAATTTCAACCCTAACTTTACTACTTTAGCAACTGTGAACATCTAACATTCGCTGAGTTACATAACCTCTATAAGCTTCAGTTGCACCATCTGTATTGGAATAACAATATTGGAATAATAATATTTTATCATATATTTCATATTGTGATTCATTATAGATATTACAGTATATATTTCATTGTAGTACTCCTAGAGCTATTCTGGGGATCAGGGTATTTAATAATTAAAAATCCAAAGTAGAATCTGGAGCTATTAATACTCAGTAGAGACTATTTGTTACTGTCACATTAAAATATTAATAAATTTGGGAACTCTGTGGGCATGGATACCTTATAAAGAATATTTTTTCAAAAGAGCAAGCAGGAAAGAACTGTAAAGAATTTTCTTGATGGGCAAGCATCTACCTCTGTTCTCCTTCCTAGGAATCTAATATGGCCCCATGACTGAAAACTGTCATCACATGAAGAGTGTCCAGTGAGAAGTCTGCCTCCCCTCCTTCTTCTCTAGCCATTTGCTGTTCTCAACCAAACACAATTATGAGTTTTCTGTGGATTCTTCTCATCTTAGCCACTTTAAGTGATATCTTTTCAACTCCAGTTATGAAAGATAAAGAAACTTTAGCATATGTGTTGAAACTTCCTCGCTTTTTTTCTCTCCTAGCTTCTGTTAGGCACTATTATTTCATCACTGACATTATGAATGCATATGGAAACTACAGAATATTCCTCAGAGTTTCATATCATTATTACTTTGACTTCATACATATATGAATATTTGAGCACATGCAAAGTTAATGGGTTAGGGGCTGGGGATTTAGCTCAGCGGCATAAGCACCTGCCTGGCAAGCGTGAGGTCGTGAGTTCAATCCCCGGTAAAAAAAAAAAAAAAAAGTTAATGAGTTAGTGTCCATTTGAAGATAAATGGAAAAAACATCAGTTATTTTCTGTCTCCTATGGTATATAGTTACAAAATTTAGACAATGCAAGAAAGACTTTGAAAACTAAAGAGTACCAAATGAATGGAAAAGAAGATAAAAGTGCTACCAAATAAGCCATGACTTTCTCACAGTTTATCCTGACCAGTACTGAAGATAACACAAAATCTAGATGTGTGCATACACAAAATGATCAAAATATGTGGTGAATTTTTAAAAATATTACGATAAAAGACACATTGCCATTAATCCTCTTCAGAATACTCCTGCTCACTTCAAACGCACATTCCATTATTCTTCCATTTTTTGAGCAGTTCTGGAAATCCTCTTTCACAAATATCTCTGTGATAAAAACAATATGGTGAATGCTGCTGTCAAGTGTCATGCAATCAAAAAGTAGGCTTGTAAAAAGCAAAAGAAAAACATTGCATTTTGTCCTCATCTACCTTATCCACCAGATCTGGCCCTGTGCAACTTCTGGCTCTTCCCCAAAGTCAAAGTGACCATAAAAGGTAATTGTTTTGAATCAGCTCAGGACATTAAAGCAACCACAACAGTGCAATCTAAAGACACACAGAGAAGGATTTTCAGATTTTCTTCAGAAAATGGCAAGAAGATGAGCAAGTGGTGAACAGCACAGAAACAGCCTTGCTGAGATTTGGTGTCCAGATGCTGGAATATAACATGAGGAAAAGGAGGGAAGTGGATTCCCACAACCCAGCAAGGATGTAAACTGAGAATTGAAGCCCTTGGGGAAAGTGAAGAGAGAGAACTCAACAAAGAAGAAGGAGGTAGTAAGCAGCACTTTCTCCCTGAACCCTGACTCACTGTGGGGGAGGGGCAGCTCAACATGCAGACTCCTTATGACTACTGGTGATCCCATAGTCCTCCACGGAGAAGCACACCAGTGGAATGGAGCAGTGGACTTGGTGGACTGCAATGGATGGTGAGTTATTTGGGTCCAGAAGTCCCCCAGAAAAGAGTGATTGGTGGGCCCACTTGAAAGAAGGGCCCACTGACTTTGGAATTCAGAGCAGCTGCAGGTTGGCCCCATCTAGCAGCTCCCAGTGTCCAGATGAGGTGGAATAGAGTGCAAGTCAGCAGGAGGTCAAGGAGCTGACTTCAAGCTGGCAGGAGGCACATGAAGTGGTGAACAAACTGGGTTCCAACCTCACAACCAGAAACTAGCCTGAATGTCAGTGGAACTAAAAGTACAGCTTGCTGGGATGATCCACTCTCATGCCCTAAATCTGTAGCTGGCTTTCTGGGACTAGTCAACGTGGATCTGGGCGCTGGCTACCAGTGACATCAAAGGCGTGCCCGGAAGTGGGGATTTTTTCCTTTTTTATTTTTTATTTTTGTTTTGATATGAATGTAAATATTGTTTCTAGTTTTTTGTTTTTCTGCTCTTTTTTGCTTTGTTTTGTTTTTGGTACCAGGGATGGAACTCATGACCTCGCACTTGCCAAGCAGACACTTATGCTGCTGAGCTATGTCCCGGCCCTATTGTTCTATTCTTATTTTTATTTCTTCCTTCTCTATTTCCCTCTTGCATTCTTCATCAGCTTCCCAAATCTGCATAATCTACTTGTGTCCTCCAGCCTTGCTTCTAATCTCTTTCTCCTCATCTTTTTCTCTATCCCCCAACCCCTTTTAAATGTTCTCCCTTGAGGGTAAAATCAACAGATTGAGGGCATATTCACTGTATACAATTTCCTGGTTTGTTTTAGAGTTTATTGCATAACCACAAATCTACATTATATAGTTAACAGTGACAAATTGATAGATACTTCAGTTTGTCATTGTCTAGGCTATGTTTGATGTTATGGTTATTACTGATTGCACTACTTTAGCCAAGGTAACATAATTATTTTTATCCATTGTTCCTTCTGGTATGCCAAGACTGAGATTGCCTGAGGGAATAAACACTACTATAGGCCAATGCCAAAGAACCAGGGGCTATGCCAAGCAAGCAGCAACTTCTCATCCCCAATAAATTAAAGAGGTAGGATCTTGTGACAGACTCAAAACCCAAAAGCCAGCTATATTTGGAAGACATCTCTGAGAAGCAGTCATTTCCTAAGCACTTTCAGTATTAGCAATAAAGCTACCTGCCACAATCAATTTACAAGCACCAACTCAGGAATTAAACTAGGAAGAAAGGAAGGAAGGAAGGAAGGAAGGAAGGAAGGAAGGAAGGAAGGAAGAAAGAAAGAGAGAAAGGAAAGCAAGCAAGCAAAAAGAGAGAAAAGAAAAAAAGAAAAAGAAAGAAAGAGAAAGAAAGAAAGAAAGAAAGAAAGAAAGAAAGAAAATAAGACATTTAATTGAGGGGTAATGAGATGGAATAATTCAAAAGCCACCCACCTGTACTCTCTGAAGTGGTAACAGTGGAACTAACAAAGCACATAAATGGGGCTCAAAATCAAATCAGAAATCATTTCTCAGATAAATACAGAGGAGGTGACTGTAATGAAGGACATGATTAGTGACTCTAGAGCAGATAGAGATTTAAAAAAAAAGCTTACAAAAATGACTGAAACCATAAACACCCAAAATAGGAGAAAAATGGAATCCATGAGACAGAATCAAACAGATACCCAGGATATTAGAAATCCTGCTGAAGGTATGTGCAGCACAATGAGCCAAAGTGAGGACAGAATACCAGATATAGAAGACAAGATTGCAGTTAGCAATCACGAAAAAGGAAGATTTCTTAAAAATAGCAAGAGACCATGAAAAACCAAACAGCTGCTGGATGATGCAAAGAAGAATAACATAAGATAGATCAGAGTCAGTAAAAAAGTAGGAATTAATACAAACAGCATTAAAAACAAAAAGAAACTTGTTCACAGAAGTAATGGCAGAAAACTTCTCACCCATAGAAAAAGAATTTGACATACAGATAAATGAGCCATGTAGAACTCCAATTAAAAACTACATCCACGCATATAATAATCATGATTCCAGAAATTCAACGTAAGAACAGAATATTAAAAGCTGTTAGAAAACAGAAACAAATCACCTATAAATGAAAAATCAGAATCATAGCAGACCTCTCAACACAAACCATCAGGTCAAGGAGAGATTGGAGTGAAGTAGAAGAAAACATCCTCCATCCCAGATTGGTGTACCCTGCAATAACTATTTTTCAGAATTGATGGAGAAATAAGATATTTCCATCACAAGGACACCTGAAGAAATTCATGACCAGCAAAACAAAATTCCAAAATATTCTGAAGGACATTCTAGAAATTCTAGAAAGAAATAATGAGAACTATGACTCAATAAACCTCAACAGAATGAACCCATCAGGCAAGACAAGTAGTGAAACAAAAGGGGAATGAAAGAAACCAGTAACAAGAAAATAGTATCACCAGGAGAAGTCAATACAGATCAGTTATAACCATCAATGTAAATGGTCTCAATTCACCAATCAAAAGAAACAGACTGGCAGAATGGATCAAGAGGCAAGATCTAACAAAATACTGCATACATGAAACGCATTTAATTCAAAAAGAAATTCATAGACTGAAAGTCAAAGGATGGAAAACAATTCTCCATGTTGACGAGAACTTGGAAAAAAGCATGGGATATTTGCAGGAAAAGTGGATTTCAAGCCAAGACTAATTTTTTTTTTTTGCCAAGACTGATTAAGGGAGACAGAGTTCATTAAATCCTTGTAAAGGGAATGATCACAGAGGAACAGATAAAAATCATAAATATATATGCATCAAATACCAGCACACGCTATATAAACCAAATATTAATGGGCATGAAAAGCTGAAAGGGCACTAATACAGTTTCTGTGGAGGAGCTCAACATCCCACTGTCATAAGTAGATCAGAACTGAACTAAACTTTTGAACAAATGGACTCAATAGATGTCTATAGAGTATGTGTCTCTACAACAGAAGGATATATATTCTTCTCAGCTGCACAAAGGACATTCTCCAAAACAGATACTAGCTCATAGGACCAGCTTAAGTAAATGCAAAGGAATTGAAGTTATCCCATGCATACTATCAGACCATAGTGAAATGAAACTGCAAAAAATGACAGAAGAAACCACAAAAACTTCACAAACACATGAAAATTAAATAATGTGCTCTTGAATAGATGAAATTAAAGAAGAAATTAGACAGTTTCTACAATTAAACCATAATGCAAATACAACATATCAGAACTTACAGGACACAGGAAAGCAGTCCTAGGAGGGAAATTTATAGTGGTAAATTTCCACATTGGAAAAACAGATCTAGCTCAAATTAGTACCTAATGTTGGCCCTCAAACTTTAGAAAATAGAAGACCAAGTCAAGCTCAAAGATTATACAAGGAGAAATTATAAAAACCAGAGCAGAAATTAATGCAAATGAGACTAGGAAAGCAATACAACGAATCAAATCGTTGGTTCTTTGAAAGATTAAAATAAAATTGACGAACCCTTAGCCAACCTTATTAGAAAAAAAAGAAAGAAGAGACTCAAAAAGTTAAAATCATAACAGATCATGTAGAAATCCAGAAGATCATCAATACCTCCTTTGGGAGCCTATATCCTAATAAGATGGAAAACACAGAGAGACCTAGAATAGCAAAAGCAATTCTGGGCAAGAAAGCCAGGTCAAAGGGCATCACAATCCCTGACTTGAAATTATACTATAAAACTTCTGTGATAATAACAGAATGGCTTTAAGAAAAAACAGACCAGAGATTCAATGGAACAGATTGGAAGATGCAGAAACAACTCCAAACACACTCAGTCACCTTATCTTTGACAAAGGAGCCAAACACCTTCACTGGAAGAAAGATAGCCTCTGTAATAAATGGTGCTGGAAAACCTGGCTTTCCACATGCTAAAGATTAAAACTAGACTCATATCTTTCATGGTGCACTAAACTAAAATCAAGATGGATCAATAATCTAAATATTAAAACAGGTCGGGGATTTAGCTCAGTGGCACAGGTGCTTGCCTAGCAAGTGCGAGGTTATGAGTTCAATCCTCAGTACCTAAATAAATAAATAAAAATATTAAAACAGAAACACTAAATCTGCTGGAAGACAGAATAGGTAGAACTCTTGAAGACATTGATATAGGCAAAGACTTTATCAACAAAACCTTGATTAAACAAGGAATATCACAAAGAATCAATAATCAGGATCTAGTCTCATTAAAAAGCTTTTGCACAATAAAAGAAACCACCAACAAAGTGAAGAGACAACCCACAGTGCTGGAAAAAAATTTTGACAGCTGTTCCTCTGAAGAATTAATATCCAGATCTATTGGAGAGGCAACAGAGAAGTAGAGTTCATTAAAAAAAATGCTATAATGTTGTTCATAAATGTGTCGGCTTGTTTCTGACTTGTGAATGCATGGATCTGACTCTAAATAGTATAGAACTGAGCTACAGCATAGACTGTGCTCCAGATGCAATGTTTGTGTCCCCCTAAAATACATATATGGAATCTCATCCTCAAAGTGATGGTGTGAGTTAGGGCTTTTGTGAGGTAATTAAACTGTGAAGGTAAAAAACTCACAGATAAGATTAGTGTGTTTTTAAGAAGAGGCATGAGAGGGACAATTTTGCAGCCACATGAGCACACAGCAAGGTGGCCATCTGCAAAGCAAGAAAAGACATGGAGTCTGATGCGCCTTGACCATGTACTTTCCAGCCTTTAGCACTGAGAAATAAATGTCTGTTGCTTGAGCTACCCAGTCGATTGTATTTATTATGATAGCCCAGCCTCATGAAGACGAATCACAGCCCAGGTACCGGACCAGCGGCAGGGCGATGGCCATGGGGCAGCTCCCCGCAGTGCTGCCACGTCTCAGAAGTCTCAGCCCGTGGAAACCTGGTGCGAAGCCACTGTGGCCTGAAGTGATTGCTTGCTTTTAAAGAATGGTCAATATTCTTCATAAAATTTAATTAAGACACAAAGCCTTAAACTATTCAAAATAGTCAAGATATCATCCAATATTACAGAACATAAAAAGAGCCAGGAAATTCGGTTTTCTCGGGAACAGAAGATGGCAACTCTGAGATGACACAGATGTTAGAATTACCTGATGAAGACTTTAAAAAGTTTTATGACCGTGCTCAGCAGGTAATTTCAAACAACCAATTGTGAACAATTACTCAATGAAGAAATAGCAGATATAAAAAAAAAAAACCTGGGAAGTTAAAAACAAAAATACAGACGTTCCACTCTGGCCTCAAATGTCAGTGGTCAACAAGGCTGTGGGAATCTGAGGGCAGGAGGTATTTGGGGACTCCTTGTTACTTTCTGCTCTGTTTTTCTGTGAAACTAAACCTGCACTAAAAAAATAAAGTCTAGTAGACTGCATATATCTAAAAAAAACAAAACAAAACCGTAACTCCAATTAAACACTCACTGCCTGGACTCCATAGCAGAAAGTTTACTGCTGATCTGTTCATAAGCACCAAAATGTGAAAGCAACTCAGCCGGCCTGAAGTGGGTGAGGGGTGAACAAGCTGTAGTCCATTCAGACAGTCAGAGTCTCAGCTGTAGTAAAGAGAATGGAACACTAATACATGCAACAACTTTGAAGAAGCTTAAAGGTATTGGGCTGGGTGGAAAAACCAGTGCCAGAAGATTAAATGTTGTTTTTCTATTTGTATAACATTCTTCTGAAGACAACACTGTAGTGACTAAAAATGATCTATTTTCAGAAGTTAGAATGAAGGGAAGGTCTGAGCAAAAAGAAGCATGAAAATTTTGAGGGTGATGCTATTTTCATTGCATTCAGATGAACCTAACTATTCTTTAAAACTCATAAAACTATATATCCCAAAAGTTCAATTTTAGTGTACCTTCATTAATATATGTATTTTTAAATTAATGAATCATATTGTCTTTACTAAAGCATTTCAGGTATTTCCCCACCACTTTGGAGAATTAAGTATTGGTTAAAAGTGATCCATCTATGGCCCTGAAGCAAGACCAGCAGATTGCTGTAGCTGCTTGTTTCAAACAGGAGCCTAAAGAGAATTCTTTCTGTGGTCTGATGGCCATTTCAGAACTTTGGAAATGTAATGTTCAATTCATCAGAAAGGAATAGCAGGTGAGTATGGCGGACTTTGGGAGGCCTGCCGGGGAGAGACCGTGGTGCCTCGGGACCTGCACCATGCGGTTGACTTGGGGTGCCAGGAGAACAAGGAGCTCCATCCCTCTCTGGGGGGCAGCTGTGAGTGTGGCCGACTTTCGGTGGCCTCAAGGAGAGAGACCCTGGCGCCTCGGGACCTTCACCATGTGGTTGACTCAGGGTGTGGGGAAAACAAGGAACTCCTCCCCTCTCTGGGGGGTGGCTGTAATCCTGCCGGTGGGCAGGCTGAGAATCAGACATCTCATGTCGTCTAGTCCCATGTCTCCCCCCCTTAGCAAGTGTGAGCCAGTTAACTACACATCTTGTGAAAAAATTGGCTATGGTATTTAGTATGAGCTCCCCATATGCAAAGATATGGACAACCATTTGGAAGAAAATAAGAGACAATAGGACAGATAGTGAAGATCCCTGGTTGTATAGCTTTGAAATTTATGCTTTCTTAAGTCCCGTTCTATTCTATTTTGTTGTGTTTAATTTTACCCCCTTAAAATAAAATTAAAAAATATATATATATATATGGAAAAGAAAGTGCTCTAAAGGATATAACTGAATGTATGTTTAAGTGTGTAACATAGATGACCACATTACTGTTTTTGTTAGATTGTTGAGCAGAACTGTTAATAGTCTCACTGTTTGAATGTCTATTTTGTGTGCTTTAATTTTGTAACTTGAACAACAATTTCCAATGATGACAGTATGTAACCTATCAAGTGGCGATTTCTTAGTGTTTTTGTTTTTGTTTTGTTGTTATTTTGGTTCTTTTATTTTTTGCCTTTGGAATTCTGTATTGCTGCTACCCTTTTTCTGTTTTGTTTGGTTGTTTTCTTTTTTTGTTCTTTCTCTTTAAATAAAATTTTTTAAAAAAAGTGATCCATCTTCTTTGACTTTATAAATATTTGATATTCTTTGCTTGGGTACCCAAAGAATCATTTTCTTCGAAGTCCATTAATTTTACTAGGATACATCTCAGGGTTAAGATTCTCAAGATAATAGGTTGTTACAGAGTGAAGCAGCTACCCTAGTGACCAATTCCCTCTCTGTTTCTCCAGCCCTTGCCAAAGGACTGAACAGACAAAACTAACCACCTGATCTTAACTTTCAAGATTCCAAAACTGCAAAGATAAACATAAAAAATACTGAACTTTAGGTTGCTTGTTCTAGGAACAGAAAATAGTCACATACATATAATAATACATATATTATTTAGTTCTATATAATATGTAATATGTATGCTCTATTAATGGTTCATATTATATAATGCATTTGATAGGTCTGTAATTATATCTTTATAATACATATATATGTATATGTGCATAGTCATGGATAGATGTTTATATTTATTTTCTATAAATCCCAAGAGAATGATGAGTAACATAAGACTAACATCTGGCCCCATTGTAAATGTGTGAGATTAAAGACCTTCTCATGACCAACGCCAAGGCCATGTGACCCAAATCCAAGTAGTGCAGACCCCCATCTCCCTGCCTGACTGCCTCCTCCTGTTCTGATAACCAAAAGAATGGAGGGCAGATTTTTCAATCTCGTTAACTAATATTGAGCAAGAGACTCAGGCAATTGTTTAGTAGGTGCTGTACCAGAATTAGGCCAAGTGTTCCACATAACCAACAAATTGCACAACGAAATGCAGCTTCCTCCCTTCCCAGGGAGCAATTCTAGCCTCTGAGAGCCTGACTGCCAAGTGAGCCTCCCCTTTACGTTCAGCCTCCTTATGTTTGCCCTAGATTTTCACCCTAGAACACAGTGTAGTACAGTGGTTTGCTGTAACATATGGTACACAAAGCACAGTAAAGGATGAATAAAGATTTATTATTCGAAGGTGAAGATTAGGCACTGACAAATTCTTAGTCCATGGGAAATGAGGTCATTACACATTTAAGATCTTCTGTTTAAAGGAGGGTGTGGCTCATGTTAAGTGTTCAAAAATAAGCCACCATATCGTATTGTCTCTCTAGTATAAAAAATAATAATAAACTGAAAGAGTAATAAGATCCAAAATGTATAATAGATATTGTAATAAGGAAAGGGAAAGAAAGTGCTCTAAAGGATATAACTATGTATGTTTAAGTGTGCAAGATAGATAACCATACTACTAAGTTAAACAGAATAGTTTGTACTGTCACTGTTTGACTGTCTACTTTTTACGCTTTGATTTTGTAACTTGAACAACTACTTCTAAGATAACAATATGTAATTTATCAACTGGTGATTTCTTTCTGTTTTTTTTTTTTTTAATTCTACCCTTTTTTCTGTTTGGCTTTTTTTCTCTAAAGGAAAAAAAAGGCACCAAAACAATGAAAAACTTCACTGTAACTTTTTTTCCCCTTTTTGTATTGCTGAGGATTGAACTCAGGACCTCAAGTATGCCAGGCAAACACTCTACCACTGAGCTACATCCCCTTCCCTTCCTGGAAGTTTCATTAATGATTCTACCCATACCTTGAAACCCCTGGAGAAATTACTTAAAGAATGAACAGAAGTTTTAAAGTCTCCTTGGTTTTCCTTTTCTGGAAATGTGAACATAATGCAAATAGATTGTTAAGCATTTTCAAACCATTGTTTATTCCTTCCTGCTCTTTGTAAAGTTTTGAGAAGCAAGGCCATTTCCTTCTGTTTTATACAGAACCCTAAGATATGAGGAGGAAAAACTAAACCTATGTATTTAAATTAGTCATTTACTTTGAAATTGCCGAGCAGACCTTAATTAGGAATATGCCACTCTTTCAGTCAGAGTAGCTACTTAGAGCTTTTATGTATCCGGGGAAATATGGACAGTATACATTTTTAAATAGTTGTACTGAAAAGCTTGCCTAGTTTCAGGTCACTGAGAATTTAAGCCAACAATATTGATTTTCCTTTGAAAATCATGTTTTGTTTCACGCTGTTCCTTAAAATTAGCTTTGAGAAATACTTGACATACTTTTAAAAAAATGCCTTTCACGGTACTAATCTTTGCAATTTGAGGGTGAAATTCTGAAGTTGTACAATGTCATGTCAATTAAGTGTTCACCTTAGAAAATGCTGCTTTTGGTTAAAAAACATGAGGCATGTTTTGAGTAGTGTTTAACCTGGATTTAAAGAACAGTCAAAAGTATTTGAGATAAAGGTAACATCTGTAGATTAAGGGTCTGATCTGCCAGACTGTCTTCTTCTAAGGCTAACATCAATTTGGAATTATAAGTAATAGGGGGTTATTTGACTGTAGTGTTTCACTTCGTAGTCACAGCTAGAGTCTTTCCTTTGCATCAGACTTGGTCCTTGATGCCAATATATATTGTCTCCAGAATTTTTTAGCTATCTGCATCCTGAAGATCATACTTTCTGTGGGCATTTATATATGGATGACAACTTGTTAGAAAAAAATAAAGAGAAAAAGAGAAAAAGGAAAACACTCAACTTTATTGTCTACATGACTTTGCTAGGATCACTTTTGCTGCTCTCCTACAACCAAATTGTTTAAAGAATAAAATACTACTAACATTTACCTGCTTTCTTTCTGTTTGACAGACCAATGCTAAGCCTTTCTCACCTCATATTTCTCATCCTCCCCATAAGGAAAACATTATTATCCTTATTTTAAGAAAGGAGTGGCTAGATATATTAGTTTCTTGGGGGTGCCATAACAAAACATCACAGGTCGATGATTTTAAACAACCCAAGTTTATTTTCTCACAGTCTTGGAGACTAAAACTGAAACCAAGGTGTCAGCAGGGCCAGGCTTTCTCCAGTGGACCCGCATCTTGACTACTTATAGTAACTCGATTTCTAAATAAGGTCATACTCTGTGGTCCCAAGATGGACATGGATTTATTCTGCTCGTGTTTGCAGGTTCATCACTTTCTCATGCTTTACCTTGTTTATTCACATTATCTGGTTTCCAGTCTCGGCTCTGTTGAGAGTCTTGTGCTAAGAATCGTCATCTGTTTCATTCAGTGTATCCTGACAGTAGCAATGACACCCTCCTCCCTGAGCATGCTGCTCTCTTAATTCTCTGAAAGTGCAGTGAGTCTCACACTGTGGATTGCTGGTTCCCCCATCCATTGGTTTACCCTATGCCCTAAAATGAGTGCTTTTCAGCTCACTTTTATCAGTTCTTCAACTCACATTTCTTTCTTAAAGTCTCCATTCTCTGGACTGCAGTCTTGTCCTTTATGCCAGTGAGTGCTTGGCATATTATCTCCATGCCGTCCTCTCCGCTACGGTCCAGTCTCATACCTCAGAGACTCCTTTTAGTTCTCTTATCAATGCTAACTCATCATGCTTAAGCCCAGATACTTTTCTTCCCTTTCTCACATATCCGCCAACACTGTCCTGGCTCAGGTCCTTAGTGATTACTAAGGCAATGCCCTACTTTGCTTGCCTGGTCCAGCCTCCACCCTCCCAGTGCATCTTGCATAACCTCGCCTGACTAACCTTCCCAAAGCACATTTTCATCGCTTTGTTCCTCTGCTTTGTGACTCCTTATGTTCTGCTGCTTTGCATTTAAACCCCTCAGACATCTCTTCACCTGCCATGCCCTCCCAAATTACTTCCCACCTCTTCTAGTAAGTTCTCTCTGACCATTTCAGCTTCCATTCATTTTAGTGAAGCCCCAAAATAGAACGATAGAAAAGTTGTCAGGAATTCAGAATGAGTTCTCTCTGCCTGCGTCCTCTGCGTCCTAGCTTTTGTGTTTCTGATTGTTCCATCTTGCTCTCGCCCATCTCAGGACTTGTAGTATTTAATGCATATCGCTCTGAGATGCCCTGCTTTATTTATTGTTACTTTAAGTCGCCTCCTTACTATTTTACAAGACACATGAGGACAAAGATCACGTTTCAGCTTTTTTCCCCTGTAACTGTCTATAGCACCTAGCACAGTGTTGTAGACTTACCAAATAATTTTTTTCAGATAATTTTTCTTGGCACACTTACATTTTTCAAGAGATCAAGAGTGAAGTTTGTTACAAAAACATAAATTAAGCTTAAGAAATGTAATATGTGCTAGACGCTAGTTTTCTAAGCTAAAAATATTTCACCTCAGATAGGCAGAGTCTTTAATATGGATCGTGAGAATAATTTTCTCAATCGTGAGCAAGAGCTAATTATAAAGATATTTTAGACTTGTGCGAGTTCTCTGCTGTCTCCAGTTTTCTAGACACATTCTTAAAGCTGCAGTCACCAGTACGAATTATATTGTTGTTATTGTCTGGATAGCAAATGTCCACCAAAGACCTGTGTACTAAAGGCTTGGTTTCTAGGGTGGTTATTGGTATGTGGCAGAACCTTTCAGGAGTGGACCTAGTAGGAGGTCTTCCAGTCACTGGGGATGTGCTCTTCAAGAGGACTGTGGGACCCCAGCGCCTCCTCATTCTCTCTGTGCTCCTTAGCTTATGTAAGAGCTTTCATGCTGCCACACACCTCCACCATGCTGTGCTCCTTCACTGCAGGCCCAAAGCTACAGAGCCAGTATGATCATGAACCGAGATTTCCAAAACTAACCTTTTCTTTCTTTATTAACAAATCATCTCTGGCATTTTGCTACAGTAACAGAAAACTGGCTAACAATGAGTATTAATGAAAAGTTTTTATTCGACAAGGTGAATGAATGTTATTTTTGTCTTAATTACTAGAAATATGTCATATAAATTTGTGCTGATCTCAAGCCAGATTTCTGAAAACAGAACTCACTGACATTCAAAAGCCAGAAATATCAGGTACGTTAGTTTTACAGTCTTAAACTTATTCACTATATTTGAAATAATAGCAAGACAAACAAAGCTTGATTTTTTTTCTAAAAACAACATGAAAGATTAGAATTTAAAAAAATAATAATCTAATGGTGTCACTGTCAAATTCAAAGTGTTTTCTGATAATCTACTTCCCTTAGCCAGGAAAATACGCATAAAAGTCTGACATTGGAGTTTCAGAAGAACAGAGATGGTCTACATTTAGCACCTTGGTGAGTGAGCAGGGAAGACTCAGCTTACAGATAAAGTGGAACACAAGAGAGAAGGGATAAGGGAAGTGGTCTCTCCTACTGAGCCAGGAATTTGTGGATCACAGAAGGCTGGGTTGATTGTTTATGAGAGAAAGTCTCCTACAAGTCATTTTATTTTTATATTATTGGGATCTTCTTATCAAAAACTGAACTTAAAAAAAAGAGTAAGTTGGGAGTTGAGTGTTAGAACAATCAAGCTGTTTTATGGAACCCTCAGGAATGCAACTGGAGCTCTGGAAGGATGTGAAACCAGAACCAGCGACTTAGAGAATCCAGCAAGTGCTCTCGCCCATCTCTGCTTCTCCTTTCTCTCTCTCCTCTCCTCCCACCTTTCTCTCTGGTCTGTAGTTCATAAAGTGAACTACAGATGCAGACTACGCAGAGTTAAGCTTTACTCTTAGACATGATTTTGGATTACCTTTGTGAGAGCATAATGGACTCATTTAAGTCTGATTTCCACAGGCTGACAATCAAAAGTGACTGTGGAACAGTATTATGTTCTGTAAACTTGGCTGCCTGGAGATCTTTTCTGTGGTTTTTCTCATAACAGGATATTTAAATGTAATGTTGAAATGCTCAGCTTTGTGACCTTCCTTAAATTTCACTGGAGCAAGAAAAAAAAAAACTAAGCACACAAAATAAAGTGACTGAAGACAGCAAAACTAAATAAATTAAATAAATAAGTAACTTTGCTCCATAATTACTTCCTCTACTGATATTTGTTCAACATTAAAACTATATTTTGGGTAGAGGACTATGAAATAGGGAATTTCCATGGAAAAAGAATGTTTAAAAGTATAGCAGATACTCTCAAAATAGGTGTATCTATTGAAAGTTTAACTTGAATATAGCTTATATTTGTTTATGTTGTCAGAAATACAGTAACAAAAATCATGAACTATGTTGAAATAAAAGATAAAATTATCATA